>CABFWB010000589.1:0-17184 GCA_902151455.1 Timema bartmani
CCACCGTGGTTCGGATCCCACGTTAAACTGTAGGTCCTCCATTTCATCTCACAATCACCCTACCATTACACATTAGTGTGCGTAAAACCCGCACGGGTAGTAAGACGCGGTGCTAAAACTAAACTGGCCCAAGTGTTACTCAACACTGACAATCTATTTAATTGGCACACGTCAGATAAAATTAACAAACTTTTTAAAATAATTAAAAGTATTAGTCGCAAGTCGGTGAGTCCTTTGTGAATAATAAAAGCATCCATGCATGTGTAGTTAGTAAATCTCATTTAAGCCCGGCGTCTTCTATATCGACGCTTAACACCCGCGTCGCGATGCATAGCTCAATAAATTCCATTCTCCCCCTACTTTTGTTTTTAATTTGTATAGAATCACTCCTATTTTTTTTTTCTTGATAATTACTAATTGCTTTGTATTGTAACGTTAATTTGGCCAGAGGGCCCGGGGAAAAGGATTGATTTCATGATTAGCGGCTGATTTTGTCGCTGTCGCGTGTAATTGGAACACAAGGGGGGGGGCATTCTTTTGTTTGACGAGTTCTTGAGGGGCAGAGTGGGCTATGTCCAGAGTCTGGATTTACTAAAGATGCGCCCTTTTTTTTTGCTCCATTTCTCTATCAGCTAAACAAGGATCATCTCTGGACATTGTGGACGTTATGCGAGACAGACACCCTACCTACACGGCCACTTGTGTATATACTTCTAATACTATTACTGTTAAAAGGCCATCTTATTTACAGTCCAATTTTCATAGGAAGGAAAGTTGAGAAAATACAAACAGATTTTATTGTGGTCAACATTAATAACTTTCTACTACAGGCCTATATTTTTTTAACACCGCATCTTAATACCTGTTCAGGTTATTCGTCTATGTACTAATTACACTAATGTGTCAGCGCATATACAACCCATCCTGACAACCTTAGGCCAACATAAAGGTAGCTAAGGGCTGATGACAAATAGGTTAGAGATTAGGAAGGCTTAATTTAGAGGAAGCGCACCCTATTTGCGTGGAGGGAGAATGGAAAACCATTTATGAAATAAAACCTCTCGTCACACCCGTCTAACCCCGGTACTTTCAATCGAGTCTGTCCTGAGACACATTATGAACACACCCTGTATAGTACCACGTGATCACCAAACCACATGCTGGGACTGGTGAATGATTCAAGTCTCGTATTAGTGGCATACGGGTGGGTGGTCCTAGTGGTTTTCAAGATGGCGTGGCCCGCAGTATTGACGTCATCCAACCCAACAGGTGGTGGCGGCCAGATAAGCCTTTGTGTCTGATAAGGGAAGAGTCATTATCAATCTCGTCTTATTGATCCTTACCTGCATCCAGAGGCGAGACAAGGATGGAAGATCTAGATGTGATAGTTCCACGGGGCTCAGTGAGAGACTGACTCTTGTCATCTATAGAGAGACTCACTGATTCTTGTCATCTATAGAGAGATTCACTGACTCTTGTCATCTATAGAGATACTCACTGACTCTTGTTATCCCTAGAGAGACTCACTGACTCTTGTCATCTATAGAGAGACTCACTGACTCTTGTCATCTATAGAGAGACTCACTGACTCTTATCATCTATAGAGAGACTCACTGACTCTTATCATCTATAGACAGACTCACTGACTCTTATCATCTATAGAGATACTCACTGACTCATGTTATCCATAGAGAGACTCACTGACTCTTGTTATCCATAGAGAGACTCACTGACTCTTGTTATCCATAGAGAGACTCACTGACTCTTGTTATCTATAGACTGACTCACTGACTCTTGTCATCTATAGACTGACTCACTGACTCTTGTCATCTATAGAGAGACTCACTGACTCTTATCATCCATAGAGAGACTCACTGACTCTTATCATCCATAGAGAGACTCACTGACTCTTGTTATCTATAAAGAGACTCACTGACTCTTGTTATCCATAGAGAGACTCACTGACTCTTGTTATCTATAGACTGACTCACTGACTCTTGTCATCTATAGACTGACTCACTGACTCTTGTCATCCATAGACTGACTCACTGACTCTTGTCATCCATAGACTGGCTCACTGACTCACTGACTCTTGTCATCCATAGACTGACTCACTGACTCTTATTATTACCAAACTACACCTATTTACCTAGAATGTCGGGTTCGATTCCTGGACCGGACATGAATTATGATTTGTGCTCTCTCCATTGTTTGGTAACTGCGAGGAATGGAGTGTTCAAGTTGTATTAGGTAGAGTGTAGGTCGACAGGAGACAACTAACTACCCCTTGTCTACTTGGAGCTGGGCTTGGTACGCTAAGGGAGCTTTAGTGGCAAGGCGGGAGATGCAGTCGTGTTTTGTCACCCCCTCGGTTGGAGGGCATCGGCAGAGAAGTTGAGGAGCAAGGGGGGGAGAGTACTCGATATAAACCACCCTCCATCGAGCACCAAATGTACCCTCGACACACTATTCTCGATAACAGTAGTAGAGTTGTACTCCAGGGAAGAGCGGCACAAGTAACATCAAACATTATAGTATTTCTTTTAAAAGCACGAAAATTGTTCATACTATAGTAATATTATTATTATTATTATTATTTGTAGTTATTTAACAAACAAGTACAGTCATATTAAAATAAGAAGGAACTATTTTTTTGAAATTACAAAATTAAATAAGACAATTTTAATATGTTCATACGTCAAGTCATGTGATCTGTGGTTGTCAATTTTGATATAATTATTAATACGTATAACAATATCAATAATATTTTTTTAATGTTATCAATGTCAACTATAAAAAAAATATGTTTGTATTTTATAAAAGACCCTTATGATAGTTTTACAACAACAAAAAAGTATGTAAATACACCCGCCTCAGTGGTCGAGTGGTTTAAGGCGTCATCCTCGCCATAAACTAAACTGCCGGTAACGGGGAGATCAGGGGTTCGAATCACATTCAGGTGTAAATATGAAGGTGTTTTCCTGAATCGTTTTCCACCTTTTTCCTTCAAACAAAATGCGGGAAACACTTCCACTAAATTAAACCTTTCTAATCACTAACACATTAGCGAAATGTGCGTGTATAACCTGGCCGGGTAGTAAGACGTGGGGATGAAGTAAAATAAACCTTGCATATCCTGGGAACATATTTCGACACGCCACTGATCTCTTCTATTATAGTGGTAAACACAGCGAGGAATGAATAATTCTGGGATCATCCTGTATACAATATTTTTCAAGGTATAAAAGTGAAAATGTAATCTTGTTAAAAATGTGATACAAATAAACACGGAACAGACAGAGACAACAACATAACAGATGAAGGAGGGGGGGGGACGCACGTCGTACACGATCCAATTACACTGTGGGTCATTAAAAGCGTCGCGGCGCTCTAGCTTAGAGGTCCGAGTCTCACCAAGACCAGACCAAGAGCATTCTAGTGTCTCGGTAAAAAAACAACAACTTACAATTATTTTTTGTCACCGCCTCTTACTACCCGTCTGGGGTTGTCCGCATATCTTATTAATTACACTTTATGTGTTAAGGTTGATAAAGATTGAGTTTATAGGAAAAGTATCTACATTTGCGTGGAAAAACATTTAGGAATACACCCGACCTGTATTCGAACCCCGATCTCGGCAACCCAGTCTTATTGCGAGAGTGACGCCTTAAACCACGTGGCCACCGAAGTGGGTCTATTTAAAACATAAACGCTACGTCACAATCGTACGTGAAATATAACGACATTTTCTAAAACCTGTCATCACTAAACAACCTTAATAATTGTTTTACTCAAGAAAAACAGACATAATTTTGATAATATTATAATATGTAACAAACAATCTTCAGATAATTTTGAACAAATTGGTATAGTTTTTTTTTTAAACCTTCAAATTTTCGAAAAAAATCCGTTATCAGTAAACTATCCTTTATTTGATGAGTAGAATCAAAATCCCGACTGAAGTACTCAAACCGGTGTATTTCAAATGTAACTCTTGCATTATTATTATTATTATTATTATTATTATTATTATTATTATTATTTGAAATGTTGGGTGGATAGGGAAGGGGAGGGGTGATTATACCCCGGTAAGCCCCCCCTACCCTACCCCACTGACTGAATACCTGCCCCATGTTATGCATTACCATCATGTTACATATCATTTTATTCCTTCAGATTATAGCTAGTTTAGGTAAATATTAACTCCTGTTGGGATCGAACTAATAACTTCAACCTTCGCACACGCCATGCTGTATTTAATTTAATGCCCCCTCTCATCATCCCGTCCACCCCTAACCACCGGGTTTCCTAATTACCCGCCCCCCCCTTTCTACAAAAACATATCCACCATTTGAGTATTTATTTCAATCAGCGCTAGAAAATAACCCAGAGTATCTACTACAGTAGCCCCGTGGCTTCTTTGGTGCTGACTGACAGTTCACAGCTGACTTCTGACAGTCAACAGTCAGGTATATACCTAGCGTAGGGATACATAATTTGGTCTGGTAACTTTTCAGAGCTGTCAGTCAGCACCAAAGAAGCCATGGGGCTACTGTATATACAGCTACAGTACAATTTTCATAGGACGAGCCTTTTACAATGTAAAAATATGTTTTGTTGCTGTCAACATTGATTACATATTACTGTATTAATATTGTTATTGTTATTTTATATCAAAAGTGACAGCTGTAGATCACACGACTTGACGTATGAACACGTGAGAGTAGCTATAGTAGCTTTCCTAGTTGTCAGATAAGGTCCTTAATTTGAAAACTGGACTACAATCAATCAAGCTATACCACCAGGAAAGAAAGCGGTTGTCCCCATTCATACAGACACTATCTCGTGTCGGCTGAAGCCGGCAATTTTCCTGTCCTGTGATATCACGAACCGTACAGCACCGCATGAGTGAATAATCTGGTCCTCGCTTGATATTGTGTTCGAGTCCGCGGTAGGGTAAAATATGACATGGCGAGTACTTCACGATGAGGTTCCCGGTTCAAACCCGGTGTGAAGTTAATAATAGTATTCTAATTAACTCTATTAATCCATCTTTATAGACAAGAGAAAATACCCTATATTGACGAAACTTTAGGACCTAACATTAGGATTATCCAGATACGGACTTAAATACAATAATTATAATCATGTAAATTAACTTTAGAAATAAACTGTGAAAGAAAATAAGGATGGTATATTCTTTACGTGAGCTATGTTCAAAACTGTCTGTACATAAATAAATATAACATTTTGCCACCGAATTTAAGCTCCGGACAGAAATAAACCTAAACATATTGTTGATACTTTTGATTCATATTTATGATGATACCACTCTTGGTTTAGATCCCGATGAGAACTAAGACGTTATCCTAAATATTATTTCTGTGGTCAACATCCCTTTTTCTCAACTAATACAAAGTCTACAGCGATGAATGAGGTATCATTGGATTGGATTTTTTACCGACTTCTGACATAGCATACTCACTCAACGTTAAAACACATTGTTTGTTTAAAATTTAAGTTAAAAGAAAAATATAACAATATTTTTGTAATCAATTACCGAAAATAAACTTTCTATGTTATTTTGTGTATACACTTCGCTGAGTATTTAATTTAACAACCCAACAAAAGACTAAATCATCTTTTTTAGGGGGGGGGGGGATAGCGGAGGGGTAAGTTGAATGTGCGAAAGTTTCGCAAGGGTTTACTGGTTTTACTTTATAATTACTATAATTTAGCGTTTAAGATTATTCACCTTTTAATCGATTAAAACAAAGGAAGCACCAAATAGTAATATCTATTTGTAACAAGTGTATGTTCCGGAGATATTCGATCACGAGTCTTGGAACATTCCGGATCGAGATATGAAAGTAGTGTTGTGCATGTTTGCGATCCTACTGAGCTTGTTCTCGGATGGTACAATATAAAATGTTGTGGGAGAAAACATTAGTTATTACAAAGCAATTTATATATTTACAAATTTGACATGCATGATAAATCAACCAAATAAAACCTTTTAAACACATATGTTTATATTATAATAGATTTCATCATGGACGTAGGGAGAAATTAATTTTGGGGGAAGGGGGGGTTTCAAAATCGTAAGTTTATGACATGACTTATTATTAAACCCTAAGAAATAAGACAATTTTTATTTGATGCAATAGGGGTTAAACTTTACTTATGTTGGAAAGGAGGCGGGTTAAAGTAACAAAAAAGTTTGTATAGACTTCCTACCGTCCTCAACCAGATAATATTAGAAAATTGGATGTTTCTAGAAGCTATTTATAGTGGTCCTCGTTTGGAGCATTTTTGAAAATTTATTATACTCTTTTAACAGCTATTTAGAATAGTACTCCCTCAGAATTTTTATTAAATTTGGCTACTCCTAGAGGCTATTTTGAGTAGCCTTAGTCTTGCTTAGGCAAATTTTTGAAAATTTTAATGTTTTTAAAAGCTATTTTATGAAATGCTCGCCAAAATTTTTGTTTTAAATTATATTGGCTATATTTGAAGTGTTCCTCAATCAGGATTTATTTTAAATTCCCTATAAGATAATAATTTAGAGTGTTCTTTGTTTAATCTTTCTCCCCCAAAATTGATGCCACTAAAAAATATTTGAAGTTGTTTCTACCAGAAAATATTAAAATGGGATGTCCTTAGATGATATTGCAAGGGGTCTTCCCCCAACACATTTTAAAAATTGAATGTTTTTTGAAGTCAATTGGACGAGTCCTCGCTTGCATTAAAAAAAATGCATAAAGAAGTCATTTGGAGTGACTCCCTACGGGTATTTATTTTAAAAATCAGATGCCTCTAGAAGCAATCTAGACTGATGTTCACCTGGCAAAGTTTTTGAAAATTAAATGCCTCTATAAAATATTTGAAGTTTAATACAAGGCCATTTTTAAGCATCAAATAAAAAACTTCATAAAATTTCGGGGGTTTGAACCCCATAACCACCTCCCCTTGCCTTCGCCCATGGATTTCATTTTAAAACTACTGAGATAGTTTAAGTTTATTTCTCACCTTCACAAATAGTTGAAAGTTTGTACTTTCTTCACTTGGTCCTACATTGTGATAGCTAAATATTGTTTAAAGTTTAATCAATGAATTCGACATTTTATTCGATACTTTATCGTAAATTATTAATTAGAGTAAATATTTGTCGCCCACGAAAATCACCCGCCGCGACTTACAGGGCAACTGTTGACATTTTAGCAAGATAACCTCGTTTTGTTCCCGCTTTGAGATATGAAAATTTGCGCATGCTCGACTCACTGCAGTTATGATAAGCGCCGCAACATTCAATTACTTCACTCGTGACATCTATCGTGAGTTTATGTAAGCTATAAATGCGTCTTGCCTCGGTGACTCAATTGATTATAATCGAATAAAAGAACAAGTATATATTCAATTAATTATTCCATTCTATATTTATATGCTTAATACCTGTAAATTAAGATATAATAGTGTTTGATAATATATTTTAAATACATACAATGCAATTTTTGGAACAATAATGACGTATTTTAAATATAATATTTACAGGAAATGCTCAAGTTGGCAATGACAATATTCTCAACGTGCTGCCATCTGAGGACGACCAAAGCCACGTCACATTGAAGAATATTTGCCAAATTTGCAAATTCCTTCTAAAATGAATATATTTCGGCTTCTTGGGGATTTATCTCATCTTCTTGCTATCATAGTTTTACTCCTGAAAATATGGAAAACGCGCTCATGTGCAGGTATGTACTGAATTTAATGTATAATGTTATCTTTCGGAGCTTTACTTCTAACCGGCGGTTGTTGTTTGAAGAGAATTGTATACGTTCCCCCTCCTTATTGGACGTAGGCCTATGTATCCTCAGATTTTATTCACATTAAGCGATTACTTTCATTATATATAAATGAATTATAACATGTATCCAAAGAGTCACTGATTAAAAACCTAAGTATTTTGAGGGTTTGAAACTGAGTCGTGTTATTAGATGGAACTAAAACACAAATTGTGGAATGTGACAGATCATAGTTCACTTTTCGTTTGGTATTTTTTTCTCCCCCTCACCATTCTGTTCTTTCCTTCAGATATGATTATTAAAACGTGGCACTATGTAAACTGCGTCTTGTAGCTTTTTTTATTATTAAATATTGTAAACAGCTCATGTAATTGAGAACCCCAGGGTCTATTAGGAAATGTATTATAGACAGTTCTTTCCAAGCAAATCACTTCATGTCCTACTCGTAATAAATGGCCCTAGATTCTTGTCCTCACAAATGGTATGTTTGAAAGATCACGCACATCAACGGTCTTATGATAACTTTGGGTTTTAATTGTGGGTTGGAATGTCAGAGGAGGGGTGGGGGGTAAAACCCAATAAATCTGCCTTTTAGGCAAATTTCATTTTTTTAAAGCCCAAAAACCACAAAATGTATACTAATACTACACTAAAAATATTTAATTATAGTATCATATTATAAGATAGAGTCTTTGATGAACATTTGGAAATTGTCAGCTACATATGAGTAATTATTTAAGATAATGAGTTATCAGATAACGCAGCAACCTTCGACTCGAGAAGGGCTTATACTGCCAATAGTTTAATGACAACTGTACAAATGTGCGTATCGTGATGTATTAAATATCCAAACTATTATATTTATTAGCTACGGTTATAGCCACATCTAAATATCATAATCTTTAAATTGAAAAATGACACCTAACCCAACTCCTGGATATTTCATTGGTTAGAACATCATTGGCATACTAAGCCAAAGGTCTCGGGTTCGATTCCTGTGTCCAGGTGTCATTTTTTTTTTCAATTTAAGGGATATGATACTTAAATCACAATACACTGAAATATATGATGAGACGCTCAAGCAACTTCCCCGATGCCGGATACACTTGCGGATAAACGAGTCGCGAACCCGGATATTTCCCGGACAATTTTACTATGACTCCTGATTTAATGTTATTAAATTGGTAGTTTTCGCAACCTTTAAAATTTGTTGGTAGCCATCGTTAATAATGTTGTTCCTCTCTTAGGTATCTCCGGGAAGTCGCAGATCCTGTTTGCGATAGTGTACACGACAAGATACCTGGATCTTCTCACGACTTACGTCTCGGCTTACAACACGTTCATGAAGGTGGTCTTTATCGGGGCTTCGTACGCGACCATTTACTTGATGTACCTCAAGTTCAAAGCTACTTACGATCATAACCATGACACCTTCAGGTGCGTATCTGCGCTCGTTAGGATCCTCCCCCCTCCCACTCCCCCATTTGTCACATCTTACTACCCATCCATGTCTTACTATCTATTGGGGTTATACGCTATATGTACTAATTACACTAATAGTTTTAGGAATTGGGAAGGTTATATTTAAAGGAAGTGTACCCACATCTGTGTGGAGCGCGAGTGGGACACCATTTTGGGGAAAAAACACCCTCAGTACGGTACACCCGACCAAGATTTGAACCTCGCTCTCCTTTCTCCTAATCATCGGCAGTATAGTCTACTGCGAGAGTAGCGCCCTAGACCATGCGGCCACTGAAGCAGGTATTAATGTAATTAATGTATGTTTACAACCCAACCAGGTATCAGGACACGTTGAGAGATAAAATCTCCTTTTATTAAAGTACCTGCGTGTTGGGGGGGTCAAAGGTTGGATTCTTTGACCCCGGTGTTGTTTTTATGGCATGACATCTATCACGTGCTAAATAATGTTCCGGTATTTTGTGTTCCAGAATTGAGTTTTTGATCATCCCGGCCGTCGCCCTGTCTCTTCTCATCAACCACGACTTCTCCGTGCTCGAGGTCAGTGGTCATCAACCCGGTCACGTCCGTGTCCTGCTCGGCTCTAGACTATATTTCAGTCCAGGGATTCACAACCGGCGGCCTAACAGGCCTTTTTTTCTTTGCGGCCCATCAAGTTTCTTGGGAAAATAATCTAGGCCCCCATTAAAGTACCAAGTGATGTTTTTTATTTGAGAAAAGGAAAATTTTGAATTGCATAGGGAAAAACCCACGAAAGTTCCAAATGATGTTCATTCAGTAATAAACTTAATTGTGCTCCATTTTTTATAATAACTTGTGTATCCACGCGAGTCTTATTTCCTCGCACACTTCAGCCGATTATGGCGCGGCCCGCCACTAGACTTGTGGGTAGCCCTCTGGCACTGTTAAGTTGGAAATCCTTGCTCTAGAATGTTTTGAAGCGTGGTTACACTACTTTGTTCCACGCAAGTTTTGTGCTGATAGTGTCAGTTTTATTGTTTGGATTAATGTAAAGAGTTGGTAATCTCGCCTACAGTGAAGTGTGATTTGTTATTTGGTTTTTAAAACTAGGTGTGTTAGACTATGCGAAAATTCGAGTTGCATTTGTGTTTTAGTAGCTGCTCAAACTCGACTTGAAGATTTTTAATGATTACTTGAAAAAATTAAGAGTACTCAAAATTTTCATTTTTATCTAAAAAATTCAGGGTGTCATTAATTTTCCTCAAATTTCAGATATAATTTCATAGCAAGCAGAGTCCCTCATTATTCCCTTTTGTCTGATTTAAAAAATTGTTATAATTATCCTAAATATATATAAAATTTTGAATTTGTATGATTAGGCCCTATAACTTTTTTCACAAAAAAAAGTTTGTACTTATTAATGGATCCATTACAGAAATTCAACTTGGAATATTTGTTGTATAAATATTTCTCCATATTACTTGAACCAAGATAAAACTAGATGTTTTCATTCAAACTCGACTCAAAATTAATAATGCCTACTCGAGCACCCTTATTTTGAATGCAAAAAAAAATTCCAGCCTAAAGACATTCATCTTGAAATTATGGCCGTGCGTGGTGGGGGTGTATTATATCAATAATCTGTGAGACAGAGGTGTCGAATATTTAATGAGGAAAGAACAAATGTTACACGCGATGAACGATCTGGGCGTCCATCTCTCATAAACAAAGACTCGAAGCAGCGAAACGACAAATTCATTAAAACAGGATGGACGCTTTACTCTTTTAAGACCTCTCTGAGAAATTTTCTGAACTTTCTATCTCAATTCTCCACGAAATTGTCACGCGTCATCTCGGCTACTAACAAATTAGTACCAGAAGGGTGCTACGGATGCTGACTGATGAACACAAAAAAAAAACCTATGGGGGTGCCGCTGACATTCTCGGAACGTTACCCGTGGCAAATTTCTTGAACACATTGTCACAGAGGATGAAACTTGGGTTTCCCATTCCACCCCCCCGAGAGCAAGCGCCGGTCAATTAAACGGTACCATTCTTGATCGTCAACAAAACCGAGAAAATTAATAGACACCAAAAGAGGCGTCTTGATTGTTAATTACTGCCCAAAGTCATAAGAATCGACGTGGGTGCCTATTGCTCCACACTAAGGAGGGACATTCAAAACCAGCGGTGAACCCTATTGTCAAGTGGTGCGGCACTTCCGCACTACAATGCGCTCCCGCATACTGCTACTAAGATGCAAAAACTGCCTCAAGATTTTGACCGGGAAGTTTTGGATCATCCAGACTTGGTGCCAAGTGATTCACACTTATTCACTCAACTAAAGGCATTTTTTGGGCAGTATATGATTTGAAAGGAATGAGAACGTGAAGGATGCAGTCGAAGAAAGGTTAAATGATCTGGCGGCAGATATGTCCACAACGATGGCATAGACAAAAACTCATCTCACGATATGACAAGTGTCTAAATATTGGTGGGGACTAAGTAGAAAAGTAGGTAAGGTATGTCATGAGAAAAAATAACATTTAAAAATGGATGTTTTAATTTATAAAAACAAACTCAAATGGGTATTACTTTCTGGACGCCCCTCATAACAGCTCATAAATGGAGTATTTTAGCCGTCGATATTTATTTTGGCGAAACTTTGTAATGTTGAATTTGGAAGTTTTTTTTTTTGATGTTTAGTTGAAGCTAATAGTTTTTCAAAGCTTTGTACACCCCTAGTATATACAGTATACACTCTTTAAATGTTGCTAAAATTATTCTTGGCTTTAGTTACTCTACGTGTCGTCCTTCATCTTGTTCTGCACCAGATCCTGTGGACCTTCAGCATCTACCTGGAGTCCGTGGCCATCTTACCGCAGCTGTTCCTTGTGTCCAAGACGGGCGAAGCTGAGAGCATCACGTCTCACTACTTGTTCGCCCTGGGCTCATACCGAGCGCTCTATTTGCTCAACTGGATCTACCGCTACTACGTTGAGGTGCACTACGACCTGATAGCCATCGTCGCTGGTGTGGTGCAGACTGTACTTTACTGTGACTTCTTCTACCTCTACATCACGAAAGGTGAGTCCGACACTCCTCTCTTCAAGTACTTTATTTTTTAGTCCTAAGGTTTTTTGGGAAAGCTACAGCACGCTTTTCATAGGAAGAACCTTATCTCATCAGCATCCTGTGGCGGGGCCAGTTTTGTAAAATGCCTTCATCTTCCTCTATCCTTGAACCATTCTTCTCCTCTCACTTGCACACTTTCTGTTATCTGCTCCTCCCATTTCTCTACTATCTCATGTAATTTTGTTTCTCCTTGTGACAGCTAACATGTTGTTCACAATTTTCATTCCCATGGCCTCCACTTTCCTAGTCTCTTACACACCTATAGAACAACTCTCCATAGCAGGTCTCTTACACACCTGTAGAACAACTCTCCATAGCAGGTCTCTTACACACCTATAGAACAACTCTCCATGCTGACCCCTTTATTCCATCCAACTTACCCTCTCCCTTGTCATTACTATCATTTAACACTTTGTCATGCTAGATATCATTCCACCCTCTTTCACTTCCTCATTCCATTCTTGTAGTTATTCTTGTAGTTCCTCTTCCTTCTCCCTCCATTCCATCTAGTCATCAGCAAACATCATGGCTTTCATTCTTTCCTCCCCGAGTTTTCCCGCCACTTTGTACAAATAATAGTACTGAAAGGGCACTTCCCTGCTTCACTCAATTTTTTATTTGAAACTATTCCATCCTCCCACTCTCTGTCTTATCCTCATACATTATTGTCACTCTCATTACAACTCCTCTTTGTCCTCCAGCCTTCCCCACCTCCATTAATACCATCACCAAGTCCTTCCCATATTCACACCTTCTTGCCATCGGCTGTCATATGACAAAGATTGTCTATTATAGACCTCTGTTCTTCTCTCCAACTTCCTTTTGTTTTCTTATTCTTTTTTTCCAGTATCTTCTCATACATTTTCATACAGTGCCACATCAGCGTTATCCCCCATTTAATTCACACACCTCTTCCAGTGTCTCGGTACCCTGTTCTCCTTCCAAACCACTCGGCGCCCTGTGCAACCTTTGTATTCCTGCTCCTCCTGTTTCCACACTCCCTCCTCTTTAGTTCCTTTTCTTCTTTCTTACTTCTACATCCCTTCTCATTCTCGTTGTCTCCTACCTCCTCTTACCACATACCTCCTCAGCACCTCCCATCAACCTTTCTTCTCCATCTACTCTAATGTGTTCATACGTCAAGTCATCTGACTTTTAATAGATATCATCAATACGTATAAAATAACAATAATAATATAATAAAATCTTAACAGTGTTGACCGTAAACGAATGTATTTGTATTTTATAAAAAGCCCTTTCTAAAAGAGTTGTAACCAGCCTCGGTGGCGTATTTGGCTAATGTGCCAGTCGTGTTGAGCTAGACTATTGAGGACGGGGAGATCAAGATTCGAATCTTGGTCGGGTGGTTTTCCCTAAATGGTTTTCCACTCTCCTTACACGCAAATGCGGGTTCACTTTCTCTAAAATTCAACTGTCCTAATCCATTAGTGTAATTAGTACTTAAGCGTATAACCAGAACGGGTAGTAAGACGCGGTGCTAAATAAAAAAATAAATATAAGAATTGTAGTGTTGGGAGTAAGTGGAGGGTACATATTAAATGTTGCGCCCCCCGACACGAAACTACCCCATCTCGTATTGTTTGTTTCAGTGCTGAAAGGGAAGAAATTGCAACTGCCGGCTTAAGCACATTTATTATCTCCTCAACTTGACGGAAGAAGAGTTTAAACACGAGCAAGAGTCAATGATTGCGCGCATTTAAAAGTGCAATGTAAAGAGACACATTCGCGGGGGTGATCCGGTTGGAGAGAGTTTTATTGTAAGAGGGGGGGGGGGCTATATAATTTTTTAGAAGGGGGAATATGGTTGCATTTATAGATGCTGAATGATTGCAATAAATATGAGAGACTTTGTTAGTTTATTTTTTATGTTTTAGAGAAGAAAAAGTCCCTCAACATTTATTTAATCAGTTATCTTGTTTTCATTGACAAAAACAATGGTTTTTTTCCCCATGCAGTGGTGACTTAGAATGCTGTGTGTTCATTTTGTCATTATTTTAAAAAAAAGGTGAAGATTAAACACAGTAGTTTAGGCAGGAGTTAAATCTCTGTTAAATATCTCGATTTATTTTTCTGCCCTAACCTCGACTTTGAGAGTTATGTAACCTCATTTTTAGAAAAAATACATTAAAAAAAAAGTATGTTACCCTATTGGCAAATTAAATACTAAATGTTAACAAAAACTAGATAATTAGTACATTTATTTATTTTTCTGATTTCGAAACAATCATTTTAAGCATTTTATTTTGAATAATTAAAAAATTTTACGCACACTTTTTTTTGTTTTGGTTTGATTTTTGAATGCACATGCAAGTAATTTAAAAAGTGGTTGTTAGTACAAAATGGGGTGCGCAGTTCATTAAGGTATCTTGACTAAAGTCATAACGGGGTTGTGTTTCTTTTTGACACCGCACGTCGCGGGCTATTTTCCAAATAATACCGATGTTTCACTATGGCTTCCATACCCTGTACTTTTACTTTTTTATTAAATGACTTTTATTAATATAATAATAATAATAATAATTTGATTGCTGGGTTTGTAATATTTTAGTTTAAATACTTCCAATTGTAGAAAAATTTGCCTGCATGACAAAAACAGAATTACAAAATTACTTTACACTATCAAATTGCTATTTATATTTTTGTATTAAACATTTTCACATCTCTTTTTATTAATAAAGGCGCAGTATCACTAAGCATATTAAAACTGGGGACTTGGAACACTTGTTTTGATTTCTTAATAACGAATGTTTTAACGTGAGGTCATACCAAAACCAATAGTTCTAATCTAACTCTGTATCTAATTACTTCAGATGTCAATCATATATACGATGAATACATTATATGAATTTAATATTAGCTGTAAACTGTAAAGTTAAATTAGTAAATTGTAAAAATATTATACATGAAAGAATGTACAGTAACTAATAAAAGGAACAAAATTGTGAAAAAGATAAATCATTGTCGGTCAAGTAAATGAGTGATTGTGTGTTAATGTATGATATCACAGCTAATTGTTTCGGCTGTTTTGAGAGGGGTCATTAGTTAAAATTACTTATATTTCTAGTATTTTACTTAGATGAATCTAATATAATAAGGTATGAAGTGTCTTTTGTTTATTTAACCTTTTCACTGCTATAGCCGTTTATAAACGTTCGTGGTATTCTGCATTGCCCATGCTATCAACGTTTATAAACGTACACCTCTCTAACTTTTTGTACTGCTAGCACCATCTTTTGGCTTTACTATGGAACTATTACGAAGTCCGTATTGTATTTTTGTATACATTTCCCGTCGAACTGATGGATTGATATTCATCGCCGATCACACAACTGTTTACTATGTAACGCATTTTCGGTTGTGTTTTCTTTTTGTTGTTTTGTTCAAATTAATAGTTTAGGAGTTGTTTATTAATTCTTTCATTTATATTTATTATAAATATATTTCAAATAGTTACATAGTTTAAGCTTAGGGGAACATTTAAAATCATAAAAATAGGTGACCATTAAGCAAAAAAATTACTGCAGTTCAAAGAGTTTTCCTAATTCAGCACAAACATATATACAGGTACTTAACTAATTTAGCAGCAAAAGGGTTAAAACTAGGGACAATTTGGTCTCACTAGTCGTTCTCTAAGGCCGTATTTATATTAATTCTTAATAAATACATACAGGGAAATAAATAAAGCTTTATTCACACACTGTATGTTAACCCATGATGCATTGCAATGCAAACTTTAAATATATGATTATAAAAATATATTTTCTAGTGTATGAACATATATTTTAGATCATTCTCCCGATGTTTTGAAATTATAACGCTGTGTCATGGCACAATCCAATACTTTGAAACACAGGCTTTCCATCAACAGGCTATTTCAAATCTCCTTACAACGGCCAACGAAGCTGTCTGCTTGCTTCTAGCGCACGCGCACCGATTTGATTGGTTCTCCCGAACTTAAAGATCTCGGGCAGAGCGGACAAAGATAGAGATAAGTTGAACTTTAGCGGAACAGCTCGCGCAGATGAGGTGGAAATCTTGTGATTGGTTTATCATGTGACCACAGTTTTGTTCTGCGCTTGTTTTTCGGTAAATGTATCTATCCACAGTAACACTGACGGAATTAATTTATCGTTTCCAAAACACAAATTCTCTGCAGCTTCTTTGTGCTTACTGACAACCGGTTGATAAATTTCATGGTCTTCTGTTAATACAGCGGTTTACAATTATACACATGTTCACTATGTTCGGTTCTTGTCTCGCTCTTAAGGCGTTTTTCGGCCACCATTTTATGTCGATAATTCAATGTTCACAGTATTGATGGGTACTATCAAATGATCATTTGATAGTTTGTATTTGCTTGTTTTCTTTTGTACCTGCTGTGTATCGGTATCCGCATAACAAAACCAACCGCTCTAGATCATGTTATCATTTTATATGAATTTGAAAGTTAAAACAGGCTATGTTCTGTTTACAACGAGGTTCTGGAACCAAACCTGCCGTATGAGTGGGGTCCTACTATATTATAACAGTCAATGTTCTCCACCCGGGCGCCATCGGTGGAATACTTGGTAATATTTGATGATGTGTGCACCAACATTAATTTTAGACAGGCGGCGTACCCTGTCCAGGAAGAACCAGGGAGCCTATAAAGGTTATTTTTGTTCTTAAAGGTTCCAAGTTTTTATAAATCTTTAAAATGCCTTCTTTCACTTAAACTTATTTCAAAACTCTCAATTTTTTTTTTGTGAGGGAGGGGGGGGGGGGCCCAGTTATGATTTTTTTAAAA
>CABFWB010000589.1:17198-32010 GCA_902151455.1 Timema bartmani
GTCAAGTTATGATTTATTTAAAAGAACTGAAAAGAACATTAACTTTTCTTTTTCTATAACTGAACCCAGTATTGGAACCTTAAATGTTGGATTGGAGAACAAGAATCATAAAAGATAAATATTATTTGGTTTCAACTCCAGGGGAGAACACTTCTTAATGATTTTATAATAATGGAAATTGATGAAAAATGAAAATAAACTATTAAATGTAAATTTGATGAGGAAAGCCCACTTAGGGAAATAGGGAAAATGTGTGAAGAATCCAATGCACAAAGGTGACATCTTCCTTTCTTTCTTCTGTCTTCTATAGTAGAAGTAGTCACACACAAATAGAGTAATATCTCGGCACTGTTGCCTTTATCGAGTAGGAATAACATAAACACAGTTCACACTTTACACTGCTGCCACTGGACAAAGAGGAACACAGTTCACACTTTACACTGCTGCCACTGGACAAAGAAGTAATGGCTGCCTCTTGAAGACAATATTGATTGTTACCACCCAATCCCCGGACCTAAGTTTCATTCTATCATAACTCTAAATAAGTTTCAAAGTGATCCATTTATGTGAACAAATGTAAAAATATTCAAATAAGAATTTGTTTTAACACGCTACGTGAAGAAAGAAAAGATCATTCCCTAGTTCATTGTTTAGCTTTAGCATTGTATATATACCTAATTACCGTACTTGCCAAACTTAGTTGTGTAATTTAATAAAAATAAATACAAATTTTATGGGCATTTTATTTTGTTAAAAAAAAAAAAAGTAGCACAATACATTTTTTGGGAATCTTCACCATTAGCATTTCAAGGTGTTTAAATGTCTTCATTTATGTTAAAAATATGCGAGGCTTCTGTGAAAGTTTTTATGAAATAAAATTATGTAATTAAAATTGAGTTATTTCTTTGTATTGTTAGAGTTGGGTCAAATACAAATTTTAATCTACCTACAAATCTAAAGTTTTTGTAATTAATATATATATATATTTACACAAAATAAATAGAAACTAGATGCTACCCGCTTCGGTGACTGCATGGTCTAAGGCATCATCCTCGCAATAGACTAAACTGCTGATGACGAGGAGATAGGGGTTCAAATCCCAGTCGGGTGGTTTTCCCCTCTCCACACAAATGTGGGTACACTTCCTCTAAATGCAACCTTCCTAATTCTTAACCTATTAGCATCAATAGTAAATAGGCGTATAAACCCAAACAGGTAGTAAGATGCGGTGATAAAATTAACCTCCAACGCTCGTCTCGTTTTCTTGGACTCTTGATTCGACCCAGCTCTAAATAATATTCAACCATAACTAATTTCAAAAATAGTGTCTTGCACTGAAGCGCCGTGCGGCCATCAAACAACATTTTCAAAATCAGTAGTTTCTTAGAAGTAGTCCCACGTGGTTCTCCAGTTCGGAAACATGCACTTGCTCCTGTGGACAAGATAACACTCATTTAAACAACACGGGGGTACAATTTAAAAAAAGATATAATTTCTTAATAAATAATTATTAATGCTAACAGATTAACAAAGAGGATGACACTTTTATCAGAACGAGTGTCGAAATGTCTATGTAGATGTAGCTGATGGAAAGTTATTTAATAGATTGGATCTTTTTTTGTACCCTTTTTTAACCATGGTAAACACTTGATCCAAGGATGAATCACAATACAAAAAAAAGTTGTTTCTTTCGATACCAGAGTGTGAGTACTAATATCGGTAAAAGTTTAGGAAAAAAGAGTATCGAGTAAAAAATACTAGTATCGAAAGGCAAATATCGATATTAATAAAGTATAAATATTTTTTTCACATACCTAGATGGATCAGATAATAGAAAGTATGCAAGTGAGAGGAGAAAAATGGTGGAAGGATAGAGGAAGATAGAGGCATTTTACTAAACTGACCCGTCCACAGGCTGGAAACGGTTGATGTGCTTTGGGGGGTGAATATGTAGTTGTTTGTCTAGTTTCCCTTCTATCGCACCTGTCCAGGTAAGGTAATATGTAGTTGTTTGTCTAGTTTCCCTTCTATCGCACCTGTCCAGGTAAGGTAATATCCTTGCATCCCACACAGATAGTCTGACCTTAAGTGTGGTCTCGCGGCTCCTCAGACCCAGAATACCCGTCTTGAGGGTGTTGTCGTTGAGCACCGCAGTGTAAGGGACCCCCATCTCGTCGTTGCGGAGGAACTGGGACTCTTGAGATCTCTTGGCCACGTCCGGTAGCAACAAGGTGGATACCCCTGCCTTCCTGAGCTGCCTCGTCAAATACACGGCGAGCTGGCTCAACTCCTCGCTTGTCGCTGACGCTAGAGAGAAACTCGCCATAATTCACTACACCTTAAATCTAAGACTGCTACCTTGATTGGTTCCACTATGGTGTAGCTATAAGATAGGGTCATAGTGTAATCAGTCAAGGTAAGACTGCTACCTTGCAAAGTTATCAGGGGGTACACAACTTGAACTCACAGGAAGAGGAAGCAGAGAAGGCGAGCTTGTAAGGGGCCAACTTCCTGTGGAACCTCATGACCTCCTTGGGGACACCCGACAGCCGCACCTCGTCGTGAGAGTCGCACAAGAACGTGAACACGGCACACTCGAGGGTGGTCCAGCTCTCGATGACGTGCGGGGTCACCCTCTTTCGACCGTCCCTGCCCTGGACGGCGAACAAGGACAAAGCATCAACATGATTCGCTTCGCACAGAGGGGGGCAATGTAGTGTTTCACTAACTGTGGTATTTGTACCCCTGAGGGTACACCAGGAATTTCTTGGGGGCAAGCCACCACTCATACAAATTAATTGTACATTAGCAGCAAAGCTCAGAAGATTTAAATGCGAATGTGAACACATCAAACATGCACACAGACTCTGCCCCTTAGAACTATGAGTGAAGAATGACCTTGAGCACAGGACAGACACGGATAGCTCAGTGGGAGAACACTTCCGCTCTATGAAAAGGGTCCTGTGCTCGATTCCCAGTGTCCATCATTTTTCAAATTTACAAATATAATAGGTCTGGTAAATTGGTGGCGATCTTGTCATGACATCATCGATTTGTATAATACTTTCTTTCTCTCTGTCATGGCTTTTATTAGTTTACCACCAGAGATTTATTACAATTTGAAACAACTGATTATTACTGTGTGTTTATTATAATAGTTATATAACTGATAAATTAATGATCTGGTGTATGGTTGTTGAGTGTCTTCAATAAATATGTAAGACTAAATCACTGACAAGTAAAATAATATTTCTAAAACAAATTTTGATCCAAATTATTTGAATATTATAATTCTTTTGGATCTTTTATTATTATTATTATTATTATTATTATTTTATCCAGGATGTCTTTCAGGATCTCTCGGCTCTCCCAGCAGGTTGGAAAACCCTTTTTTCCGTGTTTAAACGGACGTAGCATTTACAACAAACAAACAAACAAACAAAAACATCGAATAAACGTTACATACAAGTCCCTGCGATTCACCTCAAAGCTCTGCCTGCACGCGTTGTCCAACTTGTCGAATGGTGCAGATCCCCTCAGAGTGACACACTCGACACTTTGGGAGCCCCAGGGGAACTCTGCGCATATCTCCGCTCTTTGCCCCTCCTCAACGCTCTGGACATCCGTCACCGAGAACCGGCCAGGGGACGCTGAGAACTTCACAAATGTTGGTTTGAATGTAATCATTTACAAATAAATACAAATTTGTACATTTTAATGATGTAGAGTTTCATTCTGCACGAGGAGTTATTGAAGTATGATTTTGTTTTGTCAATATGTCTTACTACCCATTTGGGTATAGGTTTATGTACTAACTATGTTAATGCGTTAGAGTAAGGTTGAATTTAGAAGAAGTGTATCCAAATTGCGTGGAAAACCATTTAGAAAAAAAAAACCTCAATACACCTGACCAGGATTCAAACGCCGACCTCTCCATCACCACTAGGCCAGTCTATTGCGAGAGTGACTCCTTAAACCATTCGAGCAGATAAGCGAGAAAGCGACTCGACTAAATCCAAGCTTACCTTTCTCCACCACATTTTGCGACGTTTTTGCCACTGATAGAACGCCTGACTGGAATCGATCGGCCGCACAAAAGCACACGACCTCATGATTGTGCGATGACTGGGTGTAAAGTATCTGCCGTCCCCTGTATCCTCCACGACACCACAGCAATCAACCTCGGCCCTCATCTCTGTGAGTCCGAACGGAAGCTGACCGCCGCACATCTCCTTCATGTACCGATAGTGCTCACTGAAATCTTCATCATACACCTTTGTTACAACAGAATAACACTTTGGCGCAGTTCCTAGGAGCGCCATGTTTCTTTAAGAGCCCGCCTCGCGGCTGAATAACCGGGATATTAGGTTCAAGATGACGCTCAAACCAGAATAAGGATCACAGCTCAGAAGTTATCCGCATCCTTCACTTGACAACAGTGGGATCCGTGAAATAGTTTTTTTCATTTTAAAATAATTGTATTTTTTTTTTAAATATGGTAAAATGGTTCTACTGGTCTTAATTCCACTGCCTTTTAGTGGAGACTAGAGAAAACTGCCCTGCACCTGGTTTGAGATGTATATTAACATAAGTATGTGTTATTTTTGGGGCGAGACGTGCTCTTAAGGGAGGTTATTAATAGCTAAATTAAGAGATAAAACTTAGCCTGTTGAATATATGGCTTTTTTTTTTTTAGCAAAAGCGTCTTATATAATGAAGGAGTGATGTTTGAAAGGGAATCCAAGAGGTCAATGTGAAACAATCATTTCACGTTGGTTTGGGCCTGTTGAGAGGATGAATGTGAATCTCATGACGAAGCAAATATATGTAGGTAGAGTGTGTGGATCCAAAGGACATGGTAGGCCATGTAAGACGTGGCTAAATGTTGTAGACGAATGTGTGAAAAAGAGAAACAGGAATAGTTTTAATAATAAAAGAGCTTGTATGACTCGGTGTATGGATGTTGTTGAAGTAAAGGGAGTATGCAAGGATAGGGAAGTGTGGAGAAAGTTAGCGAGGATGGATCAAGTACCGAGTGGTTGTGTTTTGAGCAATATGTACAGTTGCTTGCCTACCACATAAGGGAAGGGCTGGTTTAGGCATCTATGTATGTTAGGGGATAGTAAGGTGGAATTTAGAGGATGTGTACCCACATTTGCATAGAAAGAGAGTGGAAAGCCATTTAGTGAGTAAAACCTCAGTAACTTACACCTGACTTGTATTCAAACCTCAACCTCCCCGTCATCGGCAGTCAAGTCTACTGCGAGAGTGACGCCTTAGACCATGTAGCCACAGAAGTGGGTGTTGAATATGTTCATATTGTACAGTGCAAAGGTGGATCTTACGTTTTATTAATCTAGTTTCTAAATAATTTGACCGATGAGATGAGTCAAAGATGAAGAAATGAGATGGACGACAATAAAGCAAGAGGATCACGAGAAGGGCGAGTGTCTTCTCTTAAGGTCAAGGTCAACAAGGATATGCTCAAATAATTATTAATTTAATATTTAAAGGAGTTAGAATGAACATACTAAGTTAAGCTGTCACCGATATTTAATGACTATGATTACAGGTATTTTTATTAGACATTACGGTCGTTAATAAACAAAAATGATAAATTATGTTCTAAAGCAGGGGTCCTCAACTCACTTATGGCCCGTGCTAACATTTATAGCGGTCTGCTGTCTCGTGAAAATTTAAAATTATTTCAAGAGAAAAAATGACAAATACAGATATATATTTTACATAATCAACTAATAAAATAAATATCTATTATATTTACTTTTGTTGTGTTATTTTATAAACAATTTTTGCTTTTTGCGCGAAGAAAAGTATTGTATTAATCCACAAGCACTATGAATTGGCAAATGACAACTCAAGTAGGAGAGACAAATCAGATCACGCTATCTCGTGCTACGAACTATCTAGAAATAGGAAAAAACAACAAATAACATACTGGACAAGAAATCTTAGTACTAGAGTGAGTATAAGAATGAGCTATTACGAATATTCTAGTATGTATTCAATTGCGAGCCAACAAGTGACAGAAACTTTGGCTTTGACATAAAAAGGTTGAAGACCTAGAGCATATTTATTGATAAATTGTGCAGTTACATACTGTACACTTTTAAACCTCTTTGAGTGGGTTTATTTAGAAATTTATATTTTTTATATCAGTAATTTATTAATTTTAAATAAAGTAGCAATATCTATGTAGAATATTTAGAAATTAATTCATCAATATTATGAAGAATAGAGCAAAGTGCTAAATAATTACCATAAGAACACAACATTTTTAAGTTGGTATAACTGGAATCAACAAAAACATGAAAATGTTGGTTTAAAGAAATGGATCAGAACTGATGAATATTTCAATCCCTGAGTTTGTCCTCAACAAATGTCAATCTTTTGTTTTTTTTTAAAAAAAAGACCTATATTTTACTATAACAAAGTGTTATTACCTTCATTGATATTCCCGGTGCTCTGCCCTCCGCCCCAATAAGGGAACACGCTATGATCAGTGTTTACAACATTGCTTAGAAACCACTCATGTCTGACATTATGTTTCAGAAGCTCGCCGCTCGGACCGAACTTGAAGAAGTCCAACATGGCTCCAGAAGAACCTTCAGACTTGAAAACCGGCATCACGAACGCGTGCCTCTCGCACAGTTGCAAGATTCTGTGTACCCCCCCAGACATTCTGGTGTTAATTCAGGTAGTACTAGAAACTATAATAACTATTCCATCACTAGGTCACTGTCCTGGTAGCGAAATGTCGTGCTACAACTGCTCAGCGAGTTCCTCCTCTTCACGTAATTTCTCCCTGGGAGTCAACGGGATGTTCCCTGGAGGGGCCACGAAGTATTCCTCTTCGGTGACAGCAGCGTTCTCCAGGACTTCCTTCCGGCAGTTGCCATCAGTCACCAAGTCGTCTCGTAAGTGCAGTGAGCTGCAGTGGGAGAACAGACATAAAACTAGACCTGAATCACTATTAGGTAGTGATGGGTCGCTCATGAGCGAGTCATTCAAATTGAACGACTCTTGAACGAGAGCTGTGAACGAACGACTCTCGCTTCTCAAGCGAGTCGTCACGCCGCCATTACACACTATATTAGGAATAGACAGGAGTGTTTGTCATTCATGACTCTTCTGTCGTTCTTCGTTCGTTACTACGAAAAAATCAACTACAAATGCTTACTATCGTTACTAGATAGCAGCACTGTCTAGAATATTAAACTAACTATTTTTCTTAACATCAATAGACATAATTATGTGAATTAGACACTAAAGGCTATATGCTAAGGTTAATTATTATAAGTAATATGCGTAAGTAATAAAATTAAAGTATCAAACGCAATAGGCTTCGGATAAATTACACATGCATCTTAATTTGTTCATAAGTTGCACGCTCGGAACGGGAATTGTGATAACTAGTTGGCGCACACTCGTCAAGTTAGAGATGAGAAGGGGTGAAGGGATTGGGAGTGAGCCAGCCATGCGGTGAACGATATGACTCAAATGAACGACTCTTTTGAGTGAGCGAGCTTATGTGAGCTAGCTCGCGTCAACGAGCTGGTTCGACCCATCACTACTATCAGGGCCGAGCCATAAACAGTCAAACAAAAGCTAATCTATTGAATTAAGACGGTTGGGAAAGGACGCGAGTTAAGTTCACTTGGCCTGTGTTTGTAGTTTTTATAACAACATATATTAGCAGTGCTTCGGTAAATACGGTTAGTTAAATTTCCTACGCATGGTAGTAATATCTTTTTAATTTAAAAAAAATTTAATTGAGCTATTAAATATGCACAAGTTTTCTAAACCGACTGATTATATCAGCACACGAGAACTTCTATGAGCGAGAGCGAAAGAGCTTACCAATTTTGTCGGGAAAGGTATTCCCACATACCTTCCAGGGTTCTTTTACAAGCCACTATCAACAAGGGACCGACGGCTTTACTTCTCCCCCCCTAAGGAAGTTGTGTTACATAGTTTTATCACTTAATAAAAATCTGTCGATCCCGACTGGGTTTGAACCCACGAACATTGGGTCCCGAGGCGAGCTCTTTACACCAAGATCACCGGGGTCGACCAGGTAGTGATATCAACAGTTGATGAATATCTCTTGTGAACAGGAATTGTTGATACAAGGTGTAGGAAATTAAACTGAACATATCTACTGGAGCAGTATTGGATGTATGTGGTTAATAAAAATATTTTGTTAAAAAAGATTTTAAAAATAAGGACCCTAACAAGTGTTCCCTCCCTTCTTCACCCCAATCTTAGGTGGATGTCTATCTGCCCTTAAAAATTATAATAATAAAATTGATACTCTGAAGGAAAATATGTATTTTCTGCTAATAATAATAAACTGCATAAATGAAGGTTTTCTTTTACCCTCCTCCAACTGTGGCCCTCAAAACTATATAATCTAAAAGCACTTTCGTTGTGCCTACTTATTATTATTACTATTATTAATTATCACTATCATTCTTCTTATTATTATTATCCCCACGTCTTACTACCCGTTCAGGTTATACGCACTTACGCTAATGTGTAATGGTAGGGTGATTGTGAGATGAAATGGAGGACCTACAGTCTAACGTGGGATCCGAACCACGGTGGAGGCCTGGCATTCCACACATTCACAAGTTGTGATTAATACACGTCTTGTCAGAGGTGAAGGAAGGGTTTGGCAATCTAATTGGTATAATTATAGAAAGGAGTTTCAAAACTAAGGAATTTGTAACTGTTGAAAATATTTCTCTAACAATAATACAGTAGTTAATAAGATTTGTAATTTTTTTTTGTTATATTTTATGTTAAGTTAGTATGTAAGTCATGAGTTGATATAGCTTTGTGTACATACAAGGTTTGTATTAAATAGCCAAAAGTACATTTTTATTTTCTATTTTTTTGCACCACGTCTTACTACCCCTTTGATGCCTAGTTACTAATTACACGAATGTGTTAAAGATTAGGAAGGTTGAGTTTTTTTTAAAGGAAGTGTACTTGTATTTGCATGGAAGGAGAGTGGAAAACCAGCCTAAGTACACCCGACTGAGATGAAACCCCGATCTCTCCATCTTTGGCAATCTAGTCTAATTGCGAGAGTAGCGACTTAGACCATGTGGTCACCAAGGTGGGTCAAAAATTAATTTAATCGGTTTATGTACCTGTCTTGTAGGACTGAGAACATCGGTTCAACTCCGGTCGTATCCACCAAGTGAATCTGGTCCGCGAACCTGATTGCGTCCTCCAACGTCTCGATACCTTTCTCGGTGCCAAAGTCAACCAGAGACAACCGTTCGAGCGTCTCCACAGTCTTCTGGTCTATCCTCGTGCGGGAAGGCAGTTTACTCTCGTCCACCGGCGTCGTGACGGGATACCGCGGAATCTTCGTGTTCAAGCAACGAGTGATTACAGGCCGACCAACTCGCAAGTGTCTTAGTAGCGGTCGAGAGATTTCCGATAGAACTTTCATGTCAAGTTCTTTTCACTGGAATTAAAACAATCACAAGGTTTTCATATTTAAATTAATATGGCAAGAATTTGAGTTTGTGATTACCGAACTTTCCGGCGCATTTTGCAACTTGTTTACTTGATTCTAGTCGGCCCTAGTGTACCGGTAGTGTAGTCAGGAGTGAACTTTGGGGAAGCCATTCCATTCCAAGGGTTTGTTTCGGCCCCAACAAAATTCACATTTAACAGGCAAGTAAACCAGCTTCAATGGTCGAATGGTCTTATACATATCTCTCGCGATAGACTTAACTGTCAATAGGTGGACCAGGCCGGAGGTGCGATTTCCTATATGGTTTTCCACAATACCAACATGCAAATGCGGTTACACTTCCTTTAATGTCAACCTTCTGTATCGCTAGTATGTTGGGCTTGAGGGACAGCCTCATTCACATCCCTTGACAATCAATTTGTGCTTCTAAATTGGCTATGAAGAGGCTGGTGGTTGGAAACAGGGGTCAGGTGAAATAAAATATAGGGGTTACCGGTAGTTTACCTTTATTTAGCATCTAGAATATATTACTTAGGCCTACCTTTTATAAATATTTTTAAATTATCGCGACTATTCCTCTGTTACCATATCCTGAGCGTGAAAACTAACCTTCAAAATAGCTGGGTCATCTCTTATTTGGTTACTTAGCCCCATGGATCAAATCACAAGAAACCCAGACACCAAGCCGGTAGATTGCAAGCATGCGCAATACACTGAGGCATGAACTATTTCTAAAAAACTGTTTTGACGGTGTTATCCTTTATCTATGGTGTTATTAACACAGTGTTGCCAAGTTTACAGTATCTAGCGATAGTACATGCACCTAAAATGGATTGTATTTTGACCGGTAGGATACTACTTTCTGGAATTATATTGATAAGACCTACGATTTTCATTTTAAAATAATAATTAATATGAAATTTGTTACTAGATGGCAGGGCCACAGGATATTACTTTTAGAAAATATCCTAAAATTGGATTGTACACTTGTTGAGATATCAAAAGTAGTATCCAGATCGTACAGTTGGAAACACTGTATTAACATTCAGCTCGGCCCAGTAGAATCAAACAGGCATGGGGTATGGACAATAACAATAACTAAAGCTCTGGGCGTGGTTTTGAGGTTAAAGATAGCAACTGCTTCAGATTTTGCAAATGTAGTATTATAAGGAAAGGGGATATCGTGACTAGGCATATTTAGTTAGACGCCGACTGAATAGAAAAATGAAATTGTTGAACTAATCATAAATTAGCGAAAAGGAATGCATGGAAGAATTTAATCATTTATGTGATTATTTTTAAAAGGGCATAAAAATTAAAATTTGTCGATTACTATCGAATGAATCACGAGACTTTAGAATATATTTTAAATGTTTCGAATTTCCGTGAAACCATTCTAACAGTTTTCTTCACTCGGGAACCACTTTAGTGGCTGAGCTGTCTAGGGCATCAGTGCGTCACTAGCATGTTTGACTGGCCTACTGTGGACTTAGAAATAGGGGTTTGAATCTCGGTCAAGTGTACGGTACTGAGGTATTTTTTTTTTCAAAATGGTTCTACACTATACCTCCACGCAAATACGGATACACTCAAGGGTGGATTTACGATCTATCTATAATATCTTTCTCCTTGATTTCTGCTGAGTGAACTGGTAAATGATGTTAGACAACCATTTTATACAATAAGTGACCTTCAATTAAGACGAATGTCAGTGGATTAAGGCGATATTCTGTCATGTTGGTACACAGATAGAGAAAACCACAGCAATCACACACACGATTAAGCCATCAAATTATTTTAACGGACAGAAAAAGGTATGTTTTTTTGTTTGTTTTTTTGTCATTCAAAATTTACCGCCCCTAAAATCCACCGCCATAGGCAAGTTCCTACTAAGCCTATGCGTAAATCCGCCCCAGGGTGCACTTCCTCTAAATATAACCTTCTTAATCCCTAAAACCATCAGCGTAATTTAGTATTGAGGCGTATGAACCAAATTGGCGTAAATACACATTTGGCGCGAGAAACGGTCACAGACAATACGAAAACGATAGGGAATGGCTGCGTCATGTCAGCAATACTTATTTCTGTATACTGAAACAACAATTTCATGTCTGTCACGAATTTTAATTTTTAAAACCCTCAGATGTCGGGCCGGATCTGGTCCACGAGCCTCTCTCTACTCTATAGAAAATATATTTTTATCGATAAAAGAAATCGTCAAAAAACAAAATTATTAGCATTGAAGTTTGTTTGAGATAAACTCGTATTATCTTTTAAGTTTATCTGTTTCACGATGACTGTCGAATAACTCATGTGTACTTTACTCTTTATATTATGAGAGATTATTGACGATATGTGATAACATACAGTTTCACTGTGAGTTCACAAAGTCAACAATATACATCTTAGCACACTACAGCAGTGTTTCAGAGCACAGTGACCATCATACACCTATTGGGGAGGTAAGTTAGAACACTACAGCAGTGTTTCAGAGTACAGTGGCTATCATACATCTACTGGAGAGGTAGGTTAGAAACTATCATACATCTACTGGGGAGGTAAGTTAGAACACTACAGCAGTGTTTCAGAGTACAGTGGCTATCATACATCTACTGGGGAGGTAGTTTAGAACACTACAGCAGTGTTTCAGAGTACAGTGGCTATCATACACCAACTGGGGAGGTAAGTTAGAACACTACAGCAGTGTTTCAGAGTACAGTGGCTATCATACATCTACTGGAGAGGTAGGTTAGAACACTACAGCAGTGTTTCAGAGTACAGTGGCTATCATACATCTACTGGGGAGGTAGGTTAGAACACTACAGCAGTGTTTCAGAGTACAGTGACTATCATACACCTACTGGGGAGGTAAGTTAGAACACTACAGCAGTGTTTCAGAGTACAGTGGCTATCATACACCTACTGGGGAGGTAGGTTAGAACACTACAGCAGTGTTTCAGAGTACAGTGGCTATCATACACCTACTGGGGAGGTAGGTTAGCACACTACAGCAGTGTTTCAGAGCACAGTGACTATCATACACCTACTGGGGAGGTAAGTTACTCTACATTACAGTTTACATCACTATGATGTACGTGGACTGCATTTAATAAATTATTTAAACTTTTTTTTTGTCACCCATTTGGGTTGTATGCATACCAACTAATCACGTCAATATGTTATGGAAGAGGAAGGTTGAATTAAGAATAAATGAACCTTAGTTTGCGTATAGAGAGATAAAGATGGGTAAACAAGTTAGGAAAACCATCTCCCGCCTCTCCCTCCCAACATCCAGTATATTGCGACCCGCTTTTGTGCCACGATCCCTAACGCGCTACTCTTGCAGTAGACTGGACAGCCGATGACGGGGATATCGAGGTTCGAATCTCGGTCGAGTGTACTGAGGGTGGTTTTTCTTCCAATTGTTTTCCACTCCCCCTCCATGCAAATGCGGGTACACTTCCTATGAATATAACCTTCTTAATACCTAAAACCACTAGTGTAATTACTACATAAGCGTAAAACCCGAATGAGTAAGGATCTATTTTATTTATATAATGAAGAAATTCGCGCAAGTTATGAATGCCACACAACATTGGTGGACTATTTTCAACAACAATAATTACTTCGGGCAAGAGAATTTGCCATTCAATATTAATTGGGCAAGAGGGGGCCACTTATCTATAAAATATTTGACCATTGCGTTAATTTTTAAACATTAATTAATCGTTCCATTAAAATATTTTGAGTTATTTAGAGTAGTTACATTTTATTTAGGGGGAAATTTATTTGTTTATGTTACATATTTTACACATCTAGGTTTTAAAATAAGGTTTGTTAGACTTTTTTTAAAACGACGTTAAAAAAGTGTCCATATTTAATGACATTTTTAAGGCTTGGTTGATCAAACGTCAACAAAATAATGTTAAGACTACTTTCTAGAAGGGGTGTGCAATGTCCACTTTTTCAATTCGAAGCGATCTCGAATCGAATATTATGAAATATTCTCGAAGACGAATCTAAGTTCGATTTTTTTTTATGTGTTAGTTGTTTTACGCTCGATAAAATATATTGTGATTATTTATATAACTTTTTGCACTAAAATTACTTGGAGAATGTTTTATTTCACAATTATTATTTGTAATAGTTTGTTTCAATCTGATAAATCAAGTTCTTATCACAACATGCAATTTAATTACTCATGATTTTCTTCAAGTGGATATATATGTGTAACGTATAAAACAAAAATTGAGTATTTTAACTTTTATTATTGAAGCTTCCAAGCAGGATTTTTTCTCAAAGCGAAGTCGAAGCTGATGTTTGTTTCGAAGTGAAGTCGAAGTTTCGAAGCTTTACGCACCCCTACTTTCTGACATGGAAATATTATAAAAGGTTTAAAATCACGTTAAAAAAAATTATATGACAAGTAGTTTTCGTAAATTATTTGATGGTTTCCTAAAAAAAATGAGAACATTAAAATGGTTAAATATACCATTTTACTACCCGTTCGGGTTATAGACTTATGCACTAATAACGCTAATGGGCTAGGGATGAGAAAGGTTGAATTTAGAGGAAGTGTACCCGCACTTGGCTGGAGAGAAAGAGAGTGGGAACGAATTTAGAGGGAAAAAACCAGCATCGATACACCCAACCGGGATCGAACCTCTATCTTCCCGTCATCGGCAGTCTAGTCTATCACGGGAGTAGCGCCTTTGACCATTCGACCACTAGTAATAAATTATATCACTGGTGATTTCCCAAAGTAACTATTATTATTGTTGAAAATAGTGATATAAAACTATTTGTTCCTGGCTATAGTTTGAAAGTTGTTGGTAACCGCAGCGGTGGACAGGCAGTATAAGGCGTTAGGGAAGACATTTTAATTGTTCATTGTTGATGGGGACGTTAGGATTTGATATCTGTTCAGGTGCATTCCAGGGGTGTAATGGAGCGGGAACGCCGTTCCGTCTTTGCTTTTTGTGGAGAAATAATAAATTTCATCATGCCAAGCCGTGTATTAAAATGTTCTCGTGTTAAATATATTTAAAATATACTTTTTTAGTAACTTTTTACTATGCAATTCTAAGTTAAATAATTGATTTTATATCAATATTATGTTAACACTTTTTTTTTTCATACTATGAATCAATATATTCTGGGGGAAGTGCGCTAAATAAGTCTCTGCCTTATTAGTAACCATTGCTCGTAAAATTGCTCCAAATATGTTATATAGAGGCACTTATGTTTGTGACATTTTTTCACACTCCAGCGGTTACCCCCCCCCCCCCCCCCCCCCCCCCC
>CABFWB010000589.1:34468-55076 GCA_902151455.1 Timema bartmani
CTGAAACTATCATAATACTGTTGTTTAAGGTTGTACGTTACATCTCTCGGACAGAACCAGCCATCATGAGTGTGATAATACACTGAAACTATCATAATACTGTTGTTTAAGGTTGTACGTTACATCTCTCGGACAGAACCAGCCATCATGAGTGTGATAATACCCTGAAACTATCATAATACTGTTGTTTAAGGTTGTACGCTACATATCTCGGACAGAACCAGCCATCATGAGTGTGATAATACCCTGAAACTATCATAATACTGTTGTTTAAGGTTGTATGCTACATATCTCGGACAGAACCAGCCATCATGAGTGTGATAATACCCTGAAACTATCATAATACTGTTGTTTAAGGTTGTACGCTACATCTCTCAGACAGAACCAGCCATCATGAGTCTCCTGGAGGTTGTGTGGTCGTACTCCGACTGGATCCTGGTAGCAGTTCTCTTGATGAGTGCCATGTACATCCTGGGAACCTGGAACTACAACTACTTCTCCAAACAGAACATACCATACGTCAAACCCGTTCCCTTCTTGGGCAACATGGCGCCTGTATTCTTCGGGAAGATGTCCAACACGGACAACGTCAACCGGTTGTACCGGGCACACCGAGGCCAGCGAGTTACCGGGACATTCCAATACGGTAAACCGAGCACTTACATCAATGATCCTGAACTGATCAAGACGATCACAATCCAGGACTTCGATCACTTCACTGATCATCACTTCGGCGTCCAGCCCGAGAGGGACCAACTTTTCACCGAGACTCTAATTTTTCTCAGAGGTTGGTGCAGCCTACATAATCCCCTCTAATTTAAATGGATGGTTGAATATGTGTGAGATATATGTTAAGATTATCAGAATAGTATGCTATGTGATGGATCCTTCACTCGGGTTCGCTAGAATCAAAGTAGAATAGGGTTCTTTCATAGCTGACAGAGAAGGCCTTTGTTCAACCATCTACTCGCATTACTGCTCATCCGAGATGCCTGTCTATACTTACAATCTTAAACAAGTCAGAGACTTCACAAGAGGAAAGCCACCCAGTGCAGTAATCGATGGAACAGCTGGCCCTCATTGGTTAGGAACAGTCCCAGAATTCCTTAGTCCACAGTGGCCTTATCCTCAGGTATATCCGACATAGAGCCCATAATACCTCCCATACTCCCCACCCCGTCCGGGATAAAGGAACCTGAGTAGTTTGCTCCTCCATGTTTACTGCCCAGCGGTACAGAGTAAGTACTGGACTCTGACGTAAGGATCCTCCAAGCGTAAACCTGTTTACCGATGGGGTCCTAAATGAGGTGATGCAGCATCCCACTCGATTGATCATCTCAGGCCGAACGCCCTCCTGGGTCCAGCAACGTGGGTAGGTGCCCTATACGGCTTTTATTGAAGCAAATCTTTCGAGATTAGTTCATACGACCGTTGTCCGAGATTAGTTCATACGACCAACATAAACATATTGGGTGGGCCTCAATCCCGGAAAAGATATACATCAGACCCACGGTCTTCAGGTTAAAATATCTGGGCTCCATAGGAGAGCTTGAGTACTTCGACACGGGTATCGCTAGGTGTCATTAGAGGGGCATTAAAATAACTCATTTTCAACATGGTTTCATGAGATAAAGAACACAAATATCCATCTGGAGTTAATAGACCGACTTCCACAAAGCTAGTTTCCGGTGGTTACCCAGCCCACTTTTCACATAATCCTACCTCACAAAGAGCTTACTCAGGTTAAACATCGTGATTACAGTGGTCTATTTATGATGGACATGTTAAAAGTAAGTCAACTGCATATTTGGAAGTGCTTTTATTACTGAGCATTAACACTAGCGACCCCAGTGTTGATGGACTCAATTTGGCTCAAGGACAAACTTCCATAAGGCTGAGGATCTCGTATATCCTTGTCTGTGTCCTTAGCGGAAATGTTACTGTCACTGGGCAGGTCATATCCAGACACTAGAAGCGGTCCAACACCCACTCCACGAGAAGACCAATCAAAGTATTTATAGAAAATTCTGTCAGGAGAATGAAAAAACAACCCCACGACGATTCTGGCGGATGGATACAACGCAAGATTTAGATGTGAGGCTAAAGCCAAAGTGTGTCAGTAAAAAACTCCCTGCGGGTATTCCTGTTGTTGATATGTCCGAGTGAATTTCAGAGTTCGAGGAGTTGGTACCGAGTTCTTGAGCGGATCTATTTTAAACCGGTGGAGGAGACCTTCTACTACCGATGTGTTCATCCGTGAAAGGGATTGTCGCAGGGTCCCACGATATTTAAAATATTAACTTGTGTCTCACCAACTATTTTATCATTTGGTGATGTGTAGTTTCCAACTGCGCAAGTAGAATCTACCAAAGCAGTTGGGCTGTGACTATGACGACAATTTGGTTGAGAGTATGATCTGGTGGACATTTTTGTTGTTCCTGTATATAAAGTTGTATGAATATTGTTCAGGACAACGCTGGAGGGAGATGAGAACTCTATTAACACAAACCTTCACCTCAAGCAAGATGAAGAATATGTTTGGCCTGGTCTTGCATAGCGGGCAGCAGATGGCTGAATTCTTGGAAGGAAAACTTAGTAAACATGGTAAATAAATAATCCTTAATAATCAATGATTATATATATAGTGCTTAACTTCTGACGGAACGCGGTGGAACGACGTTCCAGTACTTCTATTAAGGCAAACACGAAATTCAGAAAAAATTTCTTAAGAAAGACGTGATTAGCAAATAAATTACATACATAAGCGCGGTGTTTTATTTAAAAATTAGCTACTTAGGTAGTTAATATGCCCAACAATGACAGATACGTTTCCTAACCCTAACACAGAGTCTTGTTTTCTTTCACCCCAAGGTGTATCAGCGGCAGAGACGTGACCTTGAGAGAGTTTTGGAGGGAGATTCAGAGGGGGGTGAAATTTTATGTCTGGTGGCGTGAATTCCTATGACTCATCCTACCTCTCCCCTTTTCATGCGTTTGCATTAAATTTAATTGAAAAACATTCAAACACAATCACATTATGATAAAATTTAAAACATTTTCTTTGTTTTTTGAAGAAAATAATGGCTTAAAAACACGTCTTTTGAAGATAAAATTGAAAAAAAAAAAATCTGGCTAGACCCCCCAGTAGTGCGTTCCGGTACCTAAAATTTTAGAAATCAGCCACTGTATGTATCTGTATCTTAAGTTCACGTTCCCATAGTATATCCCACTGTGATACCGTTGTTAAATAATTAAGTAGGACTTGTATATATTAATTATATTATTACATAATAAATGTAACTGTTATAAAAAATAGCAAGAGAAGGTGTAAAAACCTTGTATTTATTGTTTTGCTTCTCTTACTGATGGCTGGAATTGTTACTAGGCTCGTGAAGAAGAAGCAATCGAATCGTATGATTTACTGCTTATATCTAAGCACTTAGAACCTGGTGAATTTAGACGTTTAGAATGAAACTGGCTGAGGCCAGATGGAATTACATTGATAATATTTAGTTTGTGGGTGAGTACTAAGTAATAAGGAGTACAATATTCAGGTGGATATTAAAATATATGGACCTAGGAAGATTATTTATGTATTTTAAAACGACGTTTGAGTCCTATTTAGCCTGTTCTCATAACCTTACAGACAATAATGTATACACTCTGGAAATGAAGGACTTCTTCTCAAGATATGCCAACGACGTCATAGCCACGTCGGCATTCGGAATCAGCGTCGATTCTTTCAACAACCCAAAAAACGAGTTCTACCTGGCCGGCAAGCAGCTCACCGATTTTGGGAGCTGGCGATTTTTGGTGAATGTAATGTTCACTAGTCTTTCAAAGGTAAGTTTTCTCTAAGATTGTCAGCAGCTCTGATTTGGTAAACATAGCTACCACAGACCTCCCAAGATATATTGAGGAAACGGGGTTTCAATTAGTGTATTAAGGCAAATTCTAGTTTAGTTCCATAAAATTCACCCTTCAATTCATATTTAAAATCTTTAAATTAACTATGCTTGGGCTTTATATTTTATCAAAGTGTGTATCATAAAGCATATCACTCACTACACCTATAGAGCTGAAATTTTACACACTTAATAAAATGTATTATGTGAGGTTTTAAACCAGGCCACACGTTTAAACTACAGTGAGGTGCGCATATTTAATGTATAATTATGTTTATTTAATGTATCTAAATAATAATATATATTATCAGTTGCTGAAAATATCGTTCCTCCCACCATCCATCTGCAAGTTCATATATAAGTTAGTGGACGACACCCTCCGGACAAGAGAACGGGAAGGGATCATTCGTCCAGATATGATACATCTACTGATGAACGCCAGAAAGGGGGAACTTGATGAGGCGACAGAGGATGGCGTCGACACCTCCAACAATAGTAGCACCCTTGGCAGGAGCAGTAAAATTGGTTCGTAGACTCAGTCAACTACAAATATAGTACTTCACTCTCCAACAACTCGATGGCTTAGATTTGCCTTCAAGCCAAGTTATTCTATCTATATTTATTTCCTCTATAGTCCAACTAGTTTCCCTTCAAATAATATTTTATACTCTGAGCATCGTATTCGCATAAATCAAACAACGTATATGTTTTACACAGATCTGACGGATAAAGACATCGCAGCGCAAGTGACGCAGTTCTTCTTTGCCGGGTTTGACACGTCTTCCAACTTGCTTAGCTTCTCTTCATACCTTCTGGCCGTTCATCAGGAAGTCCAGGGTAGACTCCAGGAAGAGATAGATACCATGCTGATAAAATCTGGAGGGAAGATCCTCTACGAAGAGCTGCAAGCCCAGAAGTACCTTGATATGGTCGTTTCAGGTGAGAGGACCGCGAAAAGATATAAGTATCAGATCTTGTTGATATAGATCTCCAATTTAATTATTACTTTTGATCAAGAGAAAAAAACCAAAATGGTGTAAAGCATGAGTATTAATAATTTTAAGCCGTTGCTAATTTCCCAAACTCTGCCAATTTTTTTTTAGAGGTTCTTCGAATGTATCCTCCTTTCGGTTCTATGGACCGCATGTGCACGAAACCGTATACAATCCCCGCCTCTGGTGACCAGCCCGCTGTGACATTCAGGAAAGGTGACATGTTGGAATTTCCTTATTACGGCATTCAAAGGGACGAGGAGTTCTTCCCTGACCCGGACAGATTCGACCCTGAGAGGTTCAGCGACGAGAACAAGCACAAGATAAAGCCTTTCACGCTACTAGCCTTCGGGGCCGGACCAAGATCCTGCATTGGTAAGTCGGGGTTGAGACTAAGATTGGAGCCATTTGACTCTTTACCTTTGGAGGAAATCCTCTAATGTCGGAGCTACCATTGCTATGAATATTGTCCCTAGACAACTGTGATGGAAATATTCTATAACTTCATGACATGGGTTGTTTTCAGGAAACCGTTTCGCTCTGATGAGTGCCAAGATCGCCCTGGCAGTACTCCTCTCCAAGTTTAATTTCAAGGTCGTAGAAAAGACTTCGATACCTCTCCACCTGAGCAACAAACTAGCTTCTTTGGAGCCCAAGAATGGCATTTGGTTAGGTCTCGAGCTGAAGAACAAGTGAGGAGTACGTACAATCTTCAAGACATCTGATTCGTCGCGTTAACAATATTTAAGATTTAACATCACGCAATTTTAAAATGGTTTTATCTGTATTAATAAAATGAAGAGTTTGTTTTTCTGTCTGTCTGTTTGTTATGAGCGTTGTACGATATCTACCGCAAGCAAAGGTTTTAAATTTTAAAAATAGTTGCCCTCGTGCACGAACATGTGCAACTTCAAATCCGATACTAAACCATTTTGATTATTTTAAAATTAATTAAAAACCAGTTCTGAATCAATAAAATGAAGAGATTTCTTTTTCTGTTTGCTTGTAGAAAAATAAAGCGTTTCTCAGCGTAACCACGTAATACATTTAGCAGTTATCATGGGAAACACCGGGCACTTCTGCCAAGGCCGTAGCCAGCCAATGATTTCAGGGGGGGTTTTGTGGGCACACCCCTCAATTTCTGGAGGCTAGAAAAAATTATAAATGATAAACAGTTCTAGAAGCTCCCTAAAGTTCTTTTTATGGTAACACAGCCCCCTAATTTGTATTTGTACCTTAATTTTGACATTGTTTGAACCATAAATAAAGCCATATATGTTTTGTTCATAACATTTCGGGGGGGGTTTGAACCCCCAAAACCCCCCCTTGACTACGGCCTTGACTTCTGCTAATTTTAAATAGACATTACCAAGAGCTATTTTAAAAAAATCACAAATATCTAAATAATTATAAAGCCGTTCGAAATATATAAACAAATTTAAGTCCGAGTTACAATATTAAATAAAAAGGATACATTAATTTATTGCAACATGTGCATGACATTTGAAATTTACTTTGATGAAAAACACATCTTTGTTACACTCTTTATGTCACCATTATAGTCAAATAAATAAATAAATACATTTTTTACTTGACTACGGCCTTGCTGTGGAGTATCTACATTTGACAGCATACTATTTTATGAACTTCATATTGGGATTTCACATGAATCAGGTTCATTCTATAAACTTGTAAGGTGCACGAAGTCCATACCATATCCTGTTCTCTTGCTCATGATGCTGAAAGAGCGGATTGGGTTTCTGTGTGACTTCAAATTATTTGTCAATTTCTCCTCTTAGTGCTGGCTTTTTAAAGTATACCTCAGTTTTAGCTTCTGTGGTGCTGACTGACAGCTCACAGCTGATTTCTAACGGCTTTGAAAAGCTACCAGACCAAATTATGTATCCCTACGCCGAACCATATGATCAGCAAAAAACATGTCTTTAGCAGTTGTCACTTCTGAGAGTCAAAATTTAGGTATATACCTAAATGTTGACTTTCAGAAGTCAAGCTGTGAACTGTCAGTCAGCACCAAAGAAGCCATGGGGCTACTGTATTTATGTTAATGGCATGGAAGGAGACTCTGTAAGGAACTCATATCTTTTTTCTCTTAACTTTCCTCAACACTGTATCATGGCAATCTCCAATTCCAGAAAGAATTTGCTCTTAGTAATCAAAATTTTCCATTGCTGCTCTTTTTGTTATGTTTAGCTTTATTTTGTTGAGAAAAGGTACACCTTTTCCCCCTGAGTAGCTCAGAATTATTGAGGCAAGCACCACATTATGACTTTCCTGCGCATCAGAGCTCATACCCATGTCAAGACTATTCACTGTCCGGATTAATAACTTGGACCGAGTCATTTCATGAATTGTTTGCAGCAATCCAACCTGGAAAGGTGTATTCTTAGATCCATTATGTATCAGATAAAATAGCATTTAATAAATGGAATAGCATTTTAGCTGCACTTGCTCAGAAGTATGGTACGAGGGAAATATATTGAGGATCAGGACTTTGGCACTTTTTTATCCCTGTAAAAGATTGATATACATTTTTTGCATTAATGTCTGTATTTTTAAAACCAAAATCATAATATTGAATGTCATTAGATTAAGATTTCAGCACATTTCTTGCAGCATTAAGGATTTCCTATGAATGCTTAGTTGCCGTTATTCAATTGGAAAATACTATCTTTGATACATGAGGATCTTTTGTATAAATATAACTAATACCATCGTCAAGTTTTTCTATAAGTAATTTTTTCATATGGCGGTTTGATATATGGTTTTCATTTGTCAAATATTTTTCATGGAATTAATTGCGTAGGTATGAAATATAATATTCTTTAAATTAAAAAACCTCAATGATTTTCTTACGTCCTTTGAATAAGCATTTGAATCAACTGAATTTTTCTCGCTATCCCTTTTATCATTCAAGACATATTTCTTTATTCAATATTTGTGACAGCGCATGTATTCAACAAACACACTGTTTACATTATCCAGTGTACATGTTCTCTGAAAAATGCCATCAAGATAAAAACGAGGGACGTTTAGTAGTTGTTCTGCAAGGAATTCCTCACAAATATGGTACAGTTTGGAGTCTGCTTTAAGTTTTGCTTGGTTACACACTACACATGTTTTCAATTGAGGTTCACTAGATCGCGTTCTACTTTTTTGACCCTGATGCCCACCTTGAATATTGTTAACTATCCCTGTTACTGATGCAAACCTTGAATATTGTTAACTATCCTTGTTACTGATGCACACCTTGAATATTGTTAACTATCCCTGTTACTATTGCACACCTTGAATATTGTTAACTATCCCTGTTACTGATGCCCACCTTTAATATTGTTAACTATCCCTGTTACTGATGCCCACCTTTAATATTGTAAACTATCCCTGTTACTGATGCACACCTTGCATATTGTTAACTATCCCTGTTACTGATGCACACCTTGAATATTGTTAAGTATCCCTGTTACTGATGCGCACCTTGAATATTGTTAACTATCCCTGTTAATGATGCACACCTTGAATATTGTTAACTATCCCTGTTACTGATGCCCACCTTGAATATTGTTAACTATCCCTGTTACTGATGCCCACCTTGAATATTGTTAACTATCCCTGTTACTGATGGCCACCTTGAATATTGTTAACTATCCCTGTTACTGATGCACACCTTGAATATTGTTAACTATCCCTGTTACTGATGCCCACCTTGAATATTGTCTACTATCCCTGTTACTATTGCACACCTTGAATATTGTTAACTATCCCTGTTACTGATGCCCACCTTGAATATTGTTAACTATCCCTGTTACTGATGCACACCTTGAATATTGTTAACTATCCCTGTTACTGATGCGCACCTTGAATATTGTTAACTATCCCTGTTACTGATGCCCACCTTTAATATTGTTAACTATCCCTGTTACTGATGCACACCTTGAATATTGTTAACTATCCCTGCTACTGATGCCCACCTTGAATATTGTTAACTATCCCTGTTACTGATGCACACCTTGCATATTGTTAACTATCCCTATTACTGATGCGCACCTTGAATATTGTTAACTATCCCTGTTACTGATGCCCACCTTGAATATTGTTAACTATCCCTGTTACTGATGGCCACCTTGAATATTGTTAACTATCCCTGTTACTGATGCACACCTTGAATATTGTTAACTATCCCTGTTACTGATGCCCACCTTGAATATTGTTAAGTATCCCTGTTACTGATGCGCACCTTGAATATTGTTAACTATCCCTGTTACTGATGCCCACCTTGAATATTGTCTACTATCCCTGTTACTATTGCGTTAAGAAACAAAGTTATAAGTGTGGGTATGATGAGACTCCTTATTTGTATTTAATTCCCTCTCCCACATTTGTTGCAGGTGTCCCATTCAACCAGAGATTATCACTCAGTTCAAATACAACAGCAAGAAGGGAGTAGCAGATGCCACGCTTCGTTCCATGTTCAGGTTTCAAGATAGCAGTGAAGTGCACTTCCAGTGTGACATCGCAATATGCAAGGGTGAGTATCATGCTTCACGCTTCCAGTGAGACATCGCTGTATGCAAGGGTGAGTATCATGCTTCACGCTTCCAGTGAGACATCGCTATATGCAAGGGTGAGTATCATGCTTCACACTTCCAGTGAGACATCGCTATATGCAAGGGTGAGTATCATGCTTCACACTTCCAGGGAGACATCGCTATATGCAAGGGTGAGTATCATGCTTCACACTTCCAGTGAGACCGGTTATAGCCCATGATTAATACTGAACTATGAACTATATTTTAGAATGTACAAATTGGCAGATGTAGTAGCCGACTTGTGTACACACTCTCCTATCAACATATCTCGTTAAGTGAACTGTTGAGGGTATGTTCCAGGCATGTGTATTGAGGTGGTTTGCAACACAGACGTCGAACCCCTGCCTTCTGCACAGTCACGCTCTCTGGACCAGGATATATACTCAGAGTCCAGTAGTGCTGATGAAGGAGTCATCATGGCCAGTACCAGCGTCTTTGTCCTCGAGCCAGGAGATGTACCAGGTGAATATACTTTGTCATTATTATCACTAGTCTTAATCACTGGCCGATGTCGGCTGGCAGTTCTCATATTGAACATAAGGATCCAAATCTTGTCTTGGCCCATTTTACTCTTTGTAATGTGTGGTTTGTTTTCATTAAAGAATTAGGGGAATAAAGTTGTCTTTACAGTTGTCCTTTGATGTCCTACTCACGTTACGCCACAGCGTAAAATAATATAATATGTTACATGACAGAGCAGGGGGGTTCTAAAGATTCAGACAGAGTCGGGGTGAGCTCCTGATATTGTTAGTTCCTTCTATAACCACGTTACCATAATTCATGTTTGATAATACAAACTTCTGCTACAAACTGTAACAATACTCTTAGTCATTGTTTTAATATTTTACCTGGATTAGTTAATATTCTAGATTCCTGCATGCTCTACTAGATATCTTGGGGCTGTTTCTACAATACTGTTAGTTCGTCATATATGATGTTAGCTCATATTTATACTAATTCAAGTTGGAAAGAAAAGTGTCAACTAAGAAATAAACAGCAAAATATAGGCTATTATTATAAACATGAATATGTTGTACCAGCATTTTTAATGTTGAAAATTACTCTCTTTAGTGATAGGTCAGGGTCCTTCTAAATTCAGTACACCACTTCCATCAAAGCATGGGTGTAGGGAGATTTTAATGGCGGGGGCGATTCAAAATCGTACGTTTATGACATGATGTTATGATTTACTTTCAAACCCTAAGAAATAAAAACATTGATACTTTGTACAGTAGTAGTGGAACTTTATTTGTGTGAGAGGGGAAGAGAGAATGTGGGCAAGTAAAAATAAAAGTTTTTTAAGGTCTTTCTGCCCTCCTTTAACCCAGTTAATGTTAGAAAATTGGATGCTCTTAGGAGCTATTTATAGTAATCCTCATTTTGGAGAATTTTTGAAAAATATACTATCTTAAAAGCTATCTAGGATAGTGATACCCCTTAAATTTTTTGCAATTTGGATAATCCTAGAGGCTATTTGATGTAGTCTCCTTTGGAAAATTTTTGAAAATTGAATGCCTCTAAAAGCCATTTTAAGAAGGGCTCACCAATTATTTTTTTTTAAACATGGATGTCCTTAAAAGTTATTTAAAAAGTTCCTCGCATGATTTTTTTTTATAAAATTAAATCACACTAGAAGCTATCTGAAGTGGTCCTTGATTGGATTAAAAAATAATAATTTATATGCAATATAAGCTATTTGGAGTGGCCATAAAGTGTTTTTTTTAATTGGATACTTATAGAAGCCATATTCACGTGGAAATTTTGAAAACTAAATGCCTCTCGAACCTATTTGAAGTGGTCCAACACTGGAAAAGTTTTGAAACGTGAATACCTCTATAAGTTATTTGAAGTTTGTTATAAGACTATCTTTAAACTTCATATGATGTTGTGCGGGTTTTGGACCTGCTAAATGCCCCCCTCCCTACACCTATGTATCTGAGACCCATGTCATTCCACAAACAATTCCTGTGAGTTACTTTTCATCACATTTCCTGCTTGATCCTATTAAATTTGTTACACAACAAAACATTTTGTTTGTTAGTACTGATACAATTAGTTCATGTCTAGCACTCTTTCTTCCATCTAGGTTTGGTAGTAGATAATTTGAGTTTTATAAAAGTATTACACCTACAAAAATAAATATTATGTTTTAAAAGATCTTTAATCCTTCATTGGATGCTCTAGACATTTATTTAACTATCCAAGCTACTTCTAGAGTGTGTTATTGTGTTAATGTACCGTCCAGTTGAAACTTGCTGAAGCACATCCATGACCTTTGCAACCAGTCACTCAGTTATAGGGTAGGAAATACCAATAAATGAGAATTTCTAGTCATTCCTAGTTTATAGTTTAAGTGCAATGGATAACCATCAACGTTTTTATTCGCTAGAAACTAATTTACACAAAATAATTTGCATTTTAAATTAAAAAAATCTATGGCGAAATAAGAGTTTCTTAGGGAAAAGACGAGAAATATGAAAATTTGTTTGAACATGACATCAAGAGAGACTAGAGTGCAGAAGAAAGAAAGTTGAATTTCAGATGATCATTAGTGCTAGTGATGATAGTAAATTTAGTTATTTTACTTTCTATAAATAAATTTTGTTGTTCGTCAAGCTAATGTTCAAAAACTGTATTCCCTTTCCCTTTTAGAAAGAGTTTGTAATATTAAAAAAAAAAAAGGCAGTAAAATTTGTAAAAAACAAAAAGCTTCACTTTGGATGTAAAGAATTGTTATTCAAATTTAAACATAATTATTTAATGCAAAATCAACTATTGCTCCATACCTAGATATATATATATATATATATTTACTATTTCCTAGGTTTAAGAGTTGTTATACAAAACTTCTTAATTAATTGTAATTTGACAATCTCATTTCTCTATTCAGAGATAATGTAGAAATAATATTACAATATAATATCATAAAAAGATTAAATTTGATTTATTTGATCAAATTTGTTCTTTTGGTGTAAGACATAGCCTACCCCAATCCAAGCAGCCATGGGAAAAACATTTTTTGCCAACTACTACTGGGCGACTTACCCAAGAGACCTTGGTTTGTCTTTCACCTCTCTAATATGTGTTGGCGCAATAATAAGTGATTGATATTGTTTGAAAAGCTATCATGTCATGATGATTTGTGTTGTTCCAGCTGTCCAGGAGCTGTGTACAGACGATGTTCATCCACCATGGCTGCTGTATCTCTGCATAGCATTTGGTATAATGTTCCTCATCATGCTGATCATCAACATCTTCCTGTGCTCTGCCATGACCTGTGCTTGTTCCCGCACCGAGGTTATCGAGAAGGAGCCCAGTATCATTGAGGACTATGATCCTTACAGGAGTTGGCATGGATCACAATATGGATCAAGGTCTCACTCACATATATGTCTGAACAAATGGTAGTAGCGGCAATCACTGCACTGATATGCTTAAACTCATTTATTGTCTTGACTGATGCTTTAAAAGATTTATTTTATAAATTTCACAAATCTTGCATATAGCTAAATTTATATATATTTATAAAACCAGGAAACAGAACTGTAAAATTCATAACCAAAATAGAAAATAACCAAATAATTTCAGTCAACATAATCAACAAATCTTTCTTGAGCAATCTAACAATTTCGCTAATAATAAACATTATTCTTAAAATACAACCCGAATGGCTAGTAAGATGTGGTACTTAAAAAAACATTTTCTTTTAAACAGTTCTATTTTTTGAATTTTTCTGAAGTTCTACTATATATCTGGTGACATAATTGAATCTGCCATGGATATCCTTGGTTCGTATCCTGACTGGTTTAATACATGACCTGAGAGTCTCCAATTCTTGCACACTATTTACAAATGGAACTATATTGATTTATTCCGGTGCCAGGTAGTTACGATCCTAACAATGTTTACTCTGAGGTTATAACTAAAGCTGCGCGATTTAAGGATTTTGACATCCCGATACATCATCTGTGGTTTACTGGTATTCCCAATATATTGATATTTTACTAACAGCCATGATCTCTGATCAATAAAGGAACTGGTGTCTAGAACTACTACTGGGAATACAAATTTGAGTGAAGAAAGCTTTTTAAGATTATATTCTCAAAATGGCAATAACAAAAAAACCAATTCAAACATGAAATAAGATTGAATAAGTTTGAAAAAAAAATTAAGCGTGATTCTCTCACACCCGTTATTTGTTGAGCTCTAATATAGTTTTGAAATGGATTTATTTATAATAATTATGATTTATTGTTACTCGATTATCTTTGTTAATAGTAGGAAATAGATTTTATAGAATGTTTAATCATTATTATCCATCAATCAAAAATAGTTTAAATAATTAAAACAATATTAAGTAAAATAATAATATAAATTGTAGACCCATGCAAATGTGTCGAATGCATAGAGTGAATTTTAAGACCAATATTACATTAGATTTAAAAGATATGCTGACGTATATAAGAAGTACTTCTATAATTACCGATCGGAAAAAGGTACAGGAATATTAGCTTCAATATATTGGATGCTCCTTGCAAAGAAAATTTCTGGGTGAACCACTGGTCGTTTAAAATATTAACATAAATTGTCCGCAGCTAGACACAACCTTCCTCTTGCAAACCTTGCCATATTACAAACAAAACCATGTAAATGATATTCTTTGCCATCTAAGGCTTCATTTCAACATAGTTCTATTCACACATGTGTCACCATTCCGGCTTCTGAAAAAGAAACCGAGTAAATGCTGACACAGCCGGGATGTCATGAAATAGGCTTAACCTCTATTCGACCTTCTGTCTAGAAATACAAGATCTAACAATGGTGAAGCGATATCGATAGTGAAGCGACAACTTGATAACTTTTACAACTCAATAATGTGTTTGATTACCTTCATTTGTTTGAACTTCTTAACAATATTTTGGAATAATTCATATTGGAAATGAAAGTATTTATTTACATTGTCATGTGTATAGAAAACTTGCCATCATTCATCAACCAAACCATGTTTGTAATCTGAATATGCATTCAATTACTGGTAAATAGTACAATGCCCCGCCTAGTGGGACGATGTATTGTGAATATTACAATACATCGCCGAGTTGAATTAATAGCAGTATTTTTTGCATTTCTACCAAAGTTTATTTATATGTAAAATTTAGGACACGACATATCAATTTCAATGTTATTTTATAATTAATGATTTGGGAATTTAAGTTCTAGCTTGCAGTAAGTTAATCTAGACCAAGAAACTTGAGATGGTTCATAGAACACTAGATCCCAACTGTTCTAGATAAGGATCAAACATATATACATCATAATAGACGACACAGCATAATAGACAATGTATTTTAATAGACGATATATCATAAAAGGGTACCACAGTACATGATGTATCATACACCACAATAATGATAATAACAATAATAATATATTATATCATCCAAAGAACTTTTTGAAAATATAAAACCCTACTTAGTTTGATTATATCAAGACAAATACCAACATAAAAGATATGTACCCATTAAAGTGATATTAAATTATTATAGCACATGCATACATATAAATAGGCCTACATACATATATAAACATATTCAGACTACATAGGCCTGAATATGTACACAAAAATTAACTGTTTGTATCGACTTACGACAGCCAGAAAGAGACAATACATAATACTCTCTTTGTGTGGGTCATCTGACTATCGAAATTAAAATTAGATTGAAAATTAGTAGATGTATTTCCAGAGGATCAGTTTTAGTTGTACTTAAACAGAGACTGGGTTCAAACTAGAGGGTATAACGGTAGCCTGTTTTGAAGTCACCCTTGGATGATTTCTTAAACATAGCATAGATAAACATAGCTATCTGGTAGAGATGGTCTTGAATTGTGTGCACTCTTCTTAATTCTTTATCAAAAGGAAAAACAAATAGATTGAACAATATTTAATATTACACATGAATATAACCACACTAAGTCACATCACACAGAGTCTATAATAAGTCCATTTTCCAGCAAGAAAGGCTGAGAGAGCCTCGCCGAGATGTGAACTTAAGAGAATATTTTCCAAGACACTATTTGTATAGAACCAAATATACAGTGCAACAGGTTGGGTTGAGGAAGTTACTAGTATGTGGACGAGAATAGGTGGTAGCGAATTCTGAGAAAACTGTAGTCAAGTAAGGGGTAATAGTGGAGGAAATAACCAAGTCAACGGTAAATATTAGCAAGTAACGTTTCTATGTGAGATCAGCGAATAAAGGAATATTCAACACTCTTTAATATGTGTAACAATGTCCATGAGTTGAAGAGTGAAGTCTTTAATTTAACTAACAAGTTTTTTTAAAAATAAAGCATGATCAATGCAGTGAGCTTGTTTCTACTCTTTGTATTTATGAGAAATGTTTTTATTCAATTTAGAGTTAAGAAACACCTCATGGTTAATCACTCGTCTATCATTATGCATTGTCCAGCTATGTATACTCTGCCTACCTTTAAAATAACAGCCTTACCTTGGTGGACTATTCTATGGCCCTATATTACTCTATAAGCTACACCATAGTGAACAAGACAAGGTAAGCTCGCAATCCTTTAGGTTAAACAAAGATTAGCCTACATATATTTACCTGACCTAACATTGGCAATAATGGCAGTCTTGTGGAAATGTGAATTTTCATGATTTCAATTTTTCTTGATTATACAAAATAGTCTGACTAACCATGCTTTGTCCATGTATTTAGCTCGTTACAAAACCGTAAGCAACGAAAACAATACAAAGAGTTGATTGAACTACAGTCACATAGTCAAGTATATATCTGGTAAATGTCTAAGCATGGTCTTTAATGGGTGAGACCAACCCATCAAATAAATTTAGAATGACTCATTAAATCATTTGGAACTATTTTAACTTTATTCTTAAAACATTTTCTATTAACAAAAATAAAATTGAAAAGCTTAACCTTTTGCTACATGAAATATTTATACACAAAACATTTTAAGTTACTAACAGAATTATTATTTGATTTGTTATTTAAAACAACTATTGTAGTTAATTATTTCTATTTTTTTAAAGACACTATTCTTACCTGATTAAATGATGAATGTAAAGTTATAACTGTGACTAGACAGGCGCCTCTATGCAGGAATGAAATTTAATTTTATATTTAATTGTGAACTCATACAGGATACCTGTCCACTCCCTAATTCTTCTTCTTCATCATCATCATCATCATCATCATCACGCACAGTTTCCTGTCACTGGCAAGGTCTTGTCTCGAATATATAATACATCCATTCCACCTCAATCTCACCTTCTCTATCCTATCCTGCAGGGGTTCCTCTCTCTCTTTCACCCTGTCCATCCTTGTCATTACTAGCCTGTCTCCTGCTCTAATCTCTTTCCTTCATCCCCCAGGTTTCTGATGCATACTGCAATATTGGGACATCACTCCTTTAAACCCCAGACTAGACTTCTGACACTTTCGTACCTCTACCACACTTCTCATGTATTTTAAACTTTTCACTCTTTTTTACATTAAACTACTTTGTACTACCACCTCATTCTGTACATCCAACTGCTCCTGGACTCCTAGCTCCTTGTTTACTCACACAATCAGGTCATCCGCAAACACCATTACTTTCATGTTTTGTTCTCCTACTCTTCCTACCACATCTCTCATCATTACATCCATTACTACCACTAACAACAATGGTGACAGTGTGCTTCCTTGTTTCAAGCCATTCCTCAACTCAAACCATTCCGTCCGCTCTCCTCCCACTTTCACACAGCGCACACCTCCCTTGTACATTTATCTCATTCCCCCCACTATTCCATCTTCCACCCCTTTATTTTTCAACTCTTCCTATACCTTAATTCACCTTATTGCACCATATTGCACCATATTTCTGCACACACTGTCATAGGCCTTTTCCATGTCCAGAAAAACTATCAGCAGATCTTTTTGAACTGGAATTGGTGTTCCTGCGACTGCCTCATGGCGAATATTGGGTTTACTGTGGACCTACCTAGTCTGAAGCCATACTGCTCCTCCAAACTTTTTACTTTCCTTTCTAGCACTTTCTCATAAATCTCTGCACAATGGCACATTAGTGTCTCTCCCCTATAATTCCCACTCTTCTTCCTATCCCCTTTTTAAACATTGGGACAATCAGCCCCGTCTTCCGGAATCCTCCCCTCCTTACACACTATCTTCATTACTCGGTACAGCCATTGCAGTCCCACTACTCCCGCAGTATCTCCACACTATCTTCATTATTCGGTACAGCCATTGCAGTCCCACTACTCCCGCAGTATCTCCACACTATCTTCATTATTCGGTACAGTCATTGCAGTCCCACTACTCCCGCAGTATCTCCACACTATCTTCATTATTCGGTACAGCCACTGCAGTCCCACTACTCCCGCTGCCCTCAGTATCTCAACACTGACCTCATCAACTCCTGGTGCTTTCTGACTCTTCATTTTCAACAGTGCCTCTTCAACATTCTTCCAGGTTATATCCATTGCCCTTACCAGACTACTGCTTACTTCGATTTCCCCTTCATTCTCCTCCTCCTCCTCGCTGATGCCCTTTGCATTCGGCAGCTCCTCAAAATGATCCTTCTGCATCTCCATCAGTTTTTCTATTTTATCCACCTCATTTCCATTCTTGTCAACCATTACCACTCTCGTGTTGTCTTAAAATTGATTTCCTTTTATGTTCTTTTAAAGTAACTTTATATAAGTCAAATTATTAGGAAAGTAGTTACATCCCAACCAAGGTTCCCGATTACATTCTCAGAGGTCCCGGGCTTAAGATTACTTGTTATTTTTATAATATAGTAATATTTGTATTCCTGAATTAGAAGTTAGCAAAAAACGCTCAATTTTATTACAATTATCATGATTATATCTAACTTTGCCTTAATTTAAAATACATACAAAGATTGTAATGTATCTTATCTACGCCCATAAAATCAGCCAATATTTAATAATAGTAATAATTCCAGAACCATTAGAACAATGTGTTACACAATGAGTGGCTTGTTTTGCAGGTATTCTCTGAACGGTAAGCCAGGCTACACTTCAGGAGGCTCGACTATGAACTCTACCAGGTCCATATCAACAAACAGCGACCACTATGCCATAGTTCACTCTCGTCCAGGTAGTCGCTACTCTGCGCCCGGCTCTCACAAGGCTACTACACCCTCTCATCATAGAGGACCTCCGTCCAACATTGGATCTCACTACTCCACTGGCAAGATGTGATAGCAACACTACGACTAATATGAAATGTTTATTTGTGTAAATAAATGAGACAATTTTACTGCCACCTAAAACTTTAACAAACATCACTACATAACATTTCAAAACTGTAATTATTGAACAGGTATTCATTGTCTTACAATGCCAAGTATTCTGGTTTAAATGCTGGTATAGGACTTAAGAGCAAATATACTATACACGATAGTATATATGAGAGGTTCAAAGTATTTTATAACTACTAGGTCCCCATAACCATGTAAATACATTAAAAAAAACAAAGTATTGATTTGATACGGGGAAAAAAATATGCATGCCTAGCATTAAATATAAATGTGACTAAATAATTTAATTAATTTAACAATAACGAGAAAATGTAATCATGTTAATCATGTAGGTTTAAATTTGACCACATATTTAAATAAATTTATAACTCAAAACTTATATTAGTATGAATGTACTTTTGGTCAGCTATTCTTATTTCTTGTAATAAGAATCAAGCTAGTTCAAAAATGACCATATATATCAAGCTTTCAAGTCATCAACAATTTTGAAACTTTTTTTAAAAAAACAATCAATCTTTCCAACTTATAATATGTTTTGTTGGACCTTAAAATTTTGTGAATTCATATTCTGAAGATGATATCAGACTCGGGCCACCTCTAGCTGTGACACTGTGGCATTTTCCATACCTCTGACATTATGTTCATTATTTACGGTCGAGTGTTCTCCTGTATCTGAGACTTGTTAGTGCACACATTTCCTTCAAGAGCCCCACAAAAAGAAGTGTGTCGCTGTCATTTCATGTGAACTCAGTGGCCTTACCAAATTGCCAAAACATGAGCTTAGAATTAAATGATAAGGAAACAACTTGTCTTTCAAAATGGCAATTGTTTGTCTGGTTGCATGTGGTATGGCATCATCTAATTGAGACCACATATCCTTCTTTCCGATTTCATCAATTCAGAGTAACCTATAACGCAACAGACCAATTATTTAGGATTGAAATATTCAGAATTGACGCACTTCTTGAGGTGAATACTGATTAATTTCATCTTTGTTACATACCTGGCAAAGTAATGACAGAAGGTGTATTAAAACAAAATGGTGACGTCTTACAAAAGGTCAATTTATTTTGTGTTAGCCTGTATATGTACAAAACAATTTTTAGAACTTGCTTGAATTTTTTTACATTCCAAGAAATAATAATAACAATATTTGTATATGTATGCATATTGCAGTGGAAATGAAATGTTTGCGTATCACATTAACCAGTATCAGCAATGGTATGAATCAAAATACTTTATTGTTTCAAATCATTAAATTTTCTTTACATGATAAGTAGGCCTAATATTGATATATTATTATGCTAAAAAAATTAATATGTAACCCATTTAAAATGTATGTCCTTGCATATTTATGTCCTCTATCAGTTATTTTAGGCTGGAACAATGTTTTAATAATATTGAAAAGCTCTTATAAAATACAAAACTGAAACATTCACCTTGTTATTGGTAGCTTGTTAAAAGGACTTCTTTAAAGAATTTACACAATATTTTACTATGAGTTATTCATAGTTACAATATTTAATATGACTGTAATTTCATAGGAATACTTGGGAAAAAAAATACTAATCAAGTTAGAAAGTTCGAATTCAACTGCCACTTTAACACTTCCATTGATAAAAGCACAATGTGCAAGCAAATTAAATCTGTTAAAAACTTTATATATTATTTTTGAGAAAGAATTGTTAAATTTGTAACAATTTTCAGAAAACCACATTAAATTTTTTTTTTTTTTTGTGAGCTTGTACTATATATAGGTATTGCTTCAAACCTTACGGTT
>CABFWB010000589.1:59936-97453 GCA_902151455.1 Timema bartmani
TTTTTTTTTTTTTTTTTCACAGCGTCTCTATCCATTCAAACTATATATACATTTACGCATATGTACTAATTATGCTAATTTGTTAAGGGCAAGGAAGGTTAAATTTAGAGGAATTTTACCCTCACTTGCGTGGAGGTAGAATGGAAATCAAGTTAGAACTAGTAAGTACACCTGACTGGGAAATGAACCGCAATATCCCTCTCATTGGCAGTCCAGGCTCGTTTGTCTTAGACCAGCGGCTTCCAAACTGTACCCCAGGGTGTCGCAACAAATTCACAGGATGTTCCAGTGTACAACAGGTGCACACATCCAATTAGTAAGTGATTGTGATTATTTAATAAGGAAATAAAAATATTAACTTTTCTTTTAATTTAACTTATGTGTATTACTTTTCAAATGGCTACTAAGCTTTAAGGACACAATAAGTATTGCTTGGACCTAAGGGAACTATTAGTTATTTCTTTTAACCTAAGGGAGCCATGAATAAATTAATAAGACACTAAGGGCATCGTGAACTGAGAAAGTTTGTGAACCCATGCCTTAGTCCATTCAACTACCTACTTAAGTTGTAATTGATTGTATAAATACTCGTATAATTTAATAAGATTTTTATATTCATAAACTGGGCCTGCCCACTTTAAAAGAATTAAGAAAAACATTTCCTTCACAATTTACAGTTTCATTCTTAAATGTCAATTTTTCTTACCCAAAATTTATTTATCTAGAAATATACAATTTTGATACTAATAAGAACATTAAAAAGATGTGAACTTTGAACAGTTGCTTGAACTGACTGAACTGACGTTGCAGTGGTAAAGGCAAAGGGGAAATCAGGTAATCAGGTATAAAAGTACAATGTCAATAAAGAATATACATATTTAGAACAAGAATCAGTCTACTTTTCACTAATTTATTGGACTTGTTGACAATAAACTATTTGAGTTAAAAACATTTAATGTCTTAAATAATAGGCTGTGCAAAAAATAACTATAGGCTTACATTGGAATGTTATTTTAGTTAAGTTTGATAAGGCTACTTATTTGACATGTAAGTTTTGCAAGATCATTTTGAAATTCCAGAATGTATACAAGTTTTTAAATGTATATAATAAAAATACTTTCGACTAACTTTATTAATTGTATTTTGTTCCCATAAGTGTAGAGCCTTTACTGCACCCAGTAGGATTATGTTTGTAAACATACAGATGTTAAGGAGGGACAAGAATAATTCTAAATAATCAAACCTTTATATTATGTGTCAATAAAATAATAAAAATTAAGATTAGGGCAGTCTTAAGATTCAGCGGGAGATGATTCTAAACAACACTTTAGTTAGCAGGTCTGCCACAGTACTTACAAGCAATAGTTGTTATTACTGTTTTGGGGATTTAAATGAGGGGAAGTTAGGAGAAATGTCTACATCAGAGCAACTGGTGATAAACGAGGGAAATAAAACAGCCAACATCGCTCGCATTCGCTGGATCAATTCGTGGAAAGGAAAAAAATTACAAACAAAAACACCAACCAACAGTCAATAGCCTGTAATAACTTTATGTGGGTATAATACAGACTCTACGAGGGAGATTGGTGTCCACACAATTGAAGGTGTTTATATGAAATAGCTTTCCAAAAAATGTGTGAACACTTTCTCTACAATTCTAGCTTCCTCATCATTATCATCATCCGACGTTTACACCTCTTGTCCTCCTCCAAACCTGTCAATCTTTCTAAACTTCTCCAACAACCAGATGTCTCCATTCCGCTCCTTTAGCTTCCATGTCCTTCTTCGAAACTTAACTCCTACTTCCATTGGGGTTGCTACAGGTTTGCAGTCGGCCATTTCAAATCGTTTGAGAATCTTGTCGATAAAGGGTCGCTGGCTGATCCACAACTTGCCGGTGGGGTGGTCCCTGGTGATGATCATTCCCAGGAAATGTCTAACCTCTCCTAGATCCTTCATCCTGAACGCAGATTCTAGTTTTAATTGGACGCTGTCCTTAAAGCTGCTATCATTGGTAAATAGGAGCAAGTCATCGACATAAATAGCAATGATGATGACTCCTTTGATTAAACGTTTGAAATAAATTCATGGGTCCACTTTAGGCTGCTCGAATTCCATCTGTGAGAGAATTTCATGTATGCGACGATTCCAGCATCTACCACTTTGTTTGAGGCTGTACATGGCCCTATTTAGTCGCCAAATGTTATTGGTTGGTTTATCTTCGATCTCATCTGGGGGTTGTACATAAATGTGGGTGATTTCTAGATTTTCCTTAACAGCCAATGCATATAAGTACTTTAGTGAAGAATATTTAATAAATGGGGAAAAAATATCTTCATAATCCATCCCTGGTTTTTGGCTGCATCCCTTCACAATTTGAGGTGCCTTATATTTTGGTTGCTCTGAAGACAAGTCTTTGATCTTGAATATCCACTTTGTTGTGAGACACGTTCTATCTTTGGGCAAGTAGGCCCATTCGTAGGTTGATTGGTAAAAAAATGTGCTAATTCTTAACCTATAGCTTCCTTCCACTTTGAAGCATGTGGGCTTGTTAATGCTTCCCTTGGCGTTGACGGCTCACCATTTTCTGCAACAAGGTAAGTCATGAAATCTGGATCAGTTTTAGGTCTCCGAACACGCACAGATCGTCTTAACAATGTTTCAGAAGTCTCTTCTGTTTCTCTGCCATAGGGGAAACCAAAAAACTGTCCCTCTGTGCTATCAACAGCGCCTTCCTCCCGATTTTCATTTATGTTCTCTCCCTGATCTTCAATTGTATTCTCTTGGTATTCATTTGTGTCTAGGTTAACTGATGGAGAAATTGAACGCCTGCGCACCTCTTCTATTGTATTTGTTCTGATCATTTTGTTTTCCAGGAAGATTACTTCATGACTGATGATTATTCAATTGGTGGTTGGGTCAATTAGACGATATACTTTCGTATTTTCACAATATCCAATGAATATTAATTTTTTTGAGCGAGGATCCAATTTTTTTCTTTTTTCATCTAGTATCTGCGCTATGGTTTCACATCCAAATACCTTGAGATGACTCAGGTTTGGTTTCCTTGAGTGCCAAGCTTCATATGGGGTACATTCTTGGAGAGCTTTCGTTGGACTTCTAATATTTAGGTAAATAGTAGTCTGTGATTATCTTACCATTTTTTGATGTCGGATACCCTTTTCTTTCAATAAGTTTGTTTACAGTTGACATATTCTGTCCCGTTATCTGAGCGTAGCACTTTTATTTTCTCGTTTAGTTGGTTTTCCACCAGGGCACAATGCTCTTTGAACAGATCTGGGACTTGATCCTTGGATTTCAAAATATAAACATGGATATATCTTGTGCAGTTATAGACAAGGATGAAGAAATACCTATTTCCTCCTGACGAACTGATCTCCATCGGCCCACATAAGTCTGTGTGGACTAGCTCTAAAGGTTCCTTGGCCCAACATTTACTCCTCTTAAAAGGATGTCGACTATGCTTTTCCAAAATGCATATCTCACGGGAATCCGTATTCCTCTGGATTGTTTCAACATGTAATTTAACATTTGCATACTTTTTCTAATAGCCGTGAAGATTTCCACCTCACACTTATTTGGATTATTAATGTTCTTATTGTTTGTGAGGTGAATTGACGCACACAAATCCAAATGCCATAGTTCACTTTCTTTCAATGCTTTCGAACTTAAACACGCTATGAATGCATTCGTGTCCTTTTCAGCTCATTTATCATTATTTACGCTGTTTTTCTGTTTTCTTCAGCAATTTACTGCGAAATGATCGTTCTTGTTACAATTGTAACATCTCTGAATGTGAGTTTGTTGCCCTGTAGGTTTGTTTACATGTGAATAGTTCTTATTGTTCACGCTAGGGCGTGCTGTGTTCTGTTGAGAGCTGTAAAGTGCCATTTCGGTAGATTTTTGTTGACCACTTTTGACGCCTTGTAACTTTACCTTTATTGCGTCTGCATTGATTGGCAAACCCGAACTTTCAAGAGCCATGATCATAGGCTTATGTTCCTCATGGAGTCCTGCCAGTAATAAAGTCCCAATCCATTCCTCTGAAATGTCGAACATGATATCTCGGAGCTGTTGACACAATTTGATTGGCATAATCTTCAAGAGAATTACAGTTATTCAGTCGAGTTAAGGTCAATTGTCTTAATAATCCCACTTTACGAGTCAATCCTGTATCTTCAAATAGTGTTTGAATTGTGTTCCAGGCATCTTTTGGTGTCGTACTTTTCTATATGTGGTGTATTAGGTCCTTTTCTACAAGTATCGAAATTTTAGATAGGGCTTTTCTGTCCTCTTCAGGTTTTACAGCACCTTCCACTACGTCCCAAATATCCTCCAATTTTAGATAGGGCCTTTCTGTCCTCTTCAGGTTTTACATCACCTTCCACTACGTCCCAAATATCCTCCAATTTTAGATGGGCTTTCATGTAAAATATGAATGTAGAATAGTTTTCCCGGCCTCTGAGTTTTTCAACAAGACAACACATTGGCCACCTTGTTGTCTTGGATACAATATTTTTAGAGTATTAATTTGTTTTCACTTATCGATTTCACGACTATCCACCTTAATTAACGCACCTGGGCCCATAGCCAATGTTGGATATAGATTGGATAAATGATGATCCATGTATTACACTTTCTTTTAAGAATAGGGTAGGTGAAAGCAAAAACCCGCAGTTTCTTTTTTTTATTATTGTGGGCGCTAGTGGGTCAATATTCCATTTAAAACAGATGTAACTGATAGATTAGGATGTCAGCCAGACCTACTTACTGTAATGGTGCTGTTGGATAAGTGTAAAGGGAGCAATTTGAATTTTTCAAAAAACCCTATTTGCAGGTTTTTTCCCTACATGGTGGGGTAAAAACCCGCACAGCTGGGGCAAAAATCCGCAGTGCGGGTTTTTACCCTATTTTACAACTTTTTGGAAAAAGGGAAGGATTTCAATGAATAAATGTAGTGTAATAAAAAATGTATTTCTCAGAATAAACCAAATAGACGTAATAAGTCATCGTGAGATCAATTGAAATCATTTACTAAATGTTTATCACAAAAAAAAATGAGTCTTAAATAATTTTTGGTAAACATAGGCCTATTTTGAAAAGAAAAACATTGATTGTCAAATTTTTAAAGAATAGGTATTTTGTGTTTAACTATCGCGTTGAAAAAAAGAAGCAAAAGAACATTGAACATCAAATTATTAAAGAATGTTTCGTGAGTAATTTTATTCAATAAATTGTTAAATTAGTCAAGTCTTCCGGGAAACTTATTGTGTTTTGGAATCTTGCAGAAGAATTTCGAATTGGCTTGGAGAGCTTCATCTGAATATAATCCTTCTCAGTATAGGCCTCTTCAGCTGTCTCATAAAACCGCTGGCTTTTAGGTCCTCACTTGTAAAACAGCCCATGATATCCATCCCTACAAAACGAGATGACTTTAATGATGTAGAGCCTGAAGCAGTTTTAATTTTCCCATGCTCCTTGGCAACAGCAAAGTCACCGATTTGAAATGATGAAGTGTCATTTTCTCTTTTTTCCTCCTCTTCAGAAAATAAACCATCCAGATCGGAGCTTTCACTATTGATGGAGATGTTGGTGTCCGATTCTGAAGAACTGGAAGGTGATTTCTTCCTTCTATTTCTTTTTGGTTTGGCTGCGGGGAAAAGTCGCTTGTTGCATTTGTTATTCTTTATAGTTTCTTTTTCTGCTGATAATTTTTCCAAACGCTCTTTGTTGGGGGTAGATGTCAGAAAAACTGACTTCAAACCTCTACCAGAGCATTTTCTTTTTATTTGAATTTTGGGAAGAGGAATGATGTCTTCCGGCGGTGTCTTGATTTGAGAGGGACCTGGGATGGCTTGGCCGACGTTTTCTTCATGACTGGTACCTGGAGGGATGGAAGGGTTGCTGGAATTGGAGATCAGTTCTTCTTTGGGCCTTTCCGATAAAGAATCGTCTAGTGTGAGATTACTTGGGCCTTCCTCAGGAACCGCAAGGATCGAGGAGTTGGTGTTTGGAGGATATTCAGAAACTTCACCAGGCTCGCAACCCATGGCTGACTCATTTTCCTGCTCAAAGATTATTAATATTCTTTCATCTTCTTCAAGAACGTCTTCTTGGTCTTGATTGGTCACTTCTGCAGGTAAAAAATTGGCCACAGTAAACTTGTTTTTGTCCATGGGATAGATTCCCGTTGCGTGAAAACCTTGGACTGCATTTTCCATGGTAGCCGCTCTCTCAAATGCTGTCTTGAAAGTCTCAACCACGGTGTAGATACTCAGGACTTGACCCGGATGAGTTACATTCCAGTGGTCAGCAGCAGCATCGTAATAAGCCTTTAATGGGCTGAAAAAGTTGCGATCGAGGGGCTGTGTTTTATGGCTGCTGTGAGGTGGGAGGCTCAACATGTGCACATGATTTGCTTTTGCATGAGTAACAGCCTCAAGGCTAACATGTGAGACATGATTGTCCAGTATCAGAAAAATAGGCTTCTCTTGTGTAGGGTTGGTGAACTTGATAAAATGGTCAAGCCACTTGATAAAGGTTGGGGTGTTCATATAGCCTTTGTCAGTTACTGCCATGGCACATCCGACTGGACCAGTTTTAATAAGGAGGAGATTGAGCCTCTTAGGCGCGAAAATTAAAAATGGAGGTACAAAGTGATCATTCGCGTTCATTGAACATGCAACTGACACAGCTACCACGGATTTTGCCACCTCTTTTTTTCCAGTTGGGGCCACGTGTTTGGGGAACTTATTTGGCACTGTATGGACCACGTTTCATCCATATTATAAACACGTTCAGGTGGAAATCCATATCTTATCATACAGGTTTCCAGGTTTTCAAAATATTGATCTATTTGAGTCCTGTTGAACCTCATATTTCTGACGACACTGATTTTGCGGGCTATTCTGAGTGACAACTTGTTCCTCCTCATGAATTCTCTGGTTAAATCTCTTCCAGCAAGTTGGCTTTGTGTGGGGAATGGGTGTTCTATGCCGTTTTTCACTGCATAACTGTATATCAGAAACCACAAAGACTTCAATGTCAGGCCAAACCAATTTCTTGGGGGCACAAAAAATAGCCCTTACTCTATGAGAGAGCGCTTTAACAGTAGTAGAACCCTTCATGTCCCTAAGGGGAATAATGATACAAAAATTGGAAAAACCATCAATGAGGTTAAGTATGCAGGTATTCCCACTAGTAGAACGAGTGATGGGGCCTACAAAATCAATAAACACAGTTTCCCACAGGCTTTGAGCAACATATGCAGAATATAACCCATAACGAGTGTTCTGTGGAGGTTTGGCTATCAGACAACCATCACACTTTCTAATCCACTGTCTAACATCCTGGTACATATTGGGCCAAAAAAACTCCTGAGCTATCTGTCTGTGAGTTTTGAAAATATCCAAATGGACTTCAAAAGTAGAGTTGTGAAAGTACTTAAGGAACATACCCCTTAATTTAGTGGGAGCAAAAATTTTCCTGCCTTTGTTGTTCTTCCCCTGAACGCACAATCAACTTCTATGTATGGTAAAGTTCTCGACCTTATAAACCTTACCCAGGCGGTCAATAATATCCGTACAGTAAGCATCTTCCAGATGATGTTGTGCTAATAAAACAATTGACTCTAGAATGGAGCTAATAACGTCAACACCAGCAAGAACAAGACAAGAAAGATAAGCTGTCAGTCAAGAGATCTGGGAGGTTATCCTGTACACTGTTACAGCTATAACAAGCTGTCAGTCAAGAGATCTGGGAGGTTATCCTGTACACTGGTACAGCTATAACAAACTGTCAGTCAAAGAGATCTGGGAGGTTATCCTGTATACTGGTACAGCTATAACAAACTGTCAGTCAAAAGATCTGGGAGGTTATCCTGTATACTGGTACAGCTATAACAAACTATCGTTCAAGAGATCTGGGAGGTTAACATATCTACTGGTACAGCTATAACAAACTGTCAGTCAAGAGATCTGGGAGGTTATCCTGTCTACTGGTACAGCTATAACAAACTGTCAGTCAAGAGATCTGGGAGGTTATCCTGTCTACTGGTACAGCTATAACAAACTATCGTTAAAGAGATCAGGGAGTCTACTCTGACAATATTGGTTCAGCTTGACCGACAATTTGTTATAGCTGTACCATCTAATTCACCCAGATGATCAGGCCTGCGGCGAGCTATAGAGGGTAATGTGCGGGCAAATTTTTATTTTAGCCACCACTTAAGGCGACCAGTAAAGCTAAGTGTCCACTGGTTCACATCGGAATTTTGAATTCTTTACATTATTTTTATTGAGACTGCGTCCACTGGTCCACTTCGCACAAATCAGATTTATTTAGTGTACTAACTGCGTCCATTGCACTTGGAGCACACAGATTTCCAAACAATAAGCATCATTGTCCTAATATCTATAATGACATCACTTTCACGGGTAGTCATTAAGATAAAACTAAAATATGTTATAACTATCATTAACCTAACATTGTAAATAATCAAATTTGACTTTAAAGTATTATGTTTCCGATCAAAAAAAATTTTCTTTATTTTATTTAGGTATTTTTTTTCTTTTATTTTAAACTTATCAAAGCTATTTTGAAAAAAATAAGTTCTGCACTGTAGGTCGGTTGCAGAAGATGAAGCTCGCAAATGAATGACCCACAAGAAATAGTTAGTGTACAATTGAAACACAGTAAGTAGTTCACAAACAACTAAACAATAAGTAGTTCACAAACGACCGAACCACAAAAGTAGTTCGCAGACAACTTAACCACAAGAAGAAGTTAGCGAACAATTGAACCATTAGAACTAGATTGCGAATAACTGACCTTTAAGAAGTAGTTCACAAACTATTGATAAATGAACTGATCATTTCAGTGAACTAAATCACTTTAAACTGTTCCCAGCAGTGAACTCTACTACCCATATCTATACTAAAGAGAGAGAATAAAGCTGGGAATTCAGAAAGTGAATAGTGCGAATGTCGAGGAGTGCATATACTGGTCCACATCACATGTATTAGATGTTAATCTGCTTCACGGAATTCCATCGGCATTGCTGATGTCCAATGTGTGCGATGCGGATCAGTGGGCGCAGTCTCATTAAAAATAATATAGCGAATTCAAAAATTCGATGCATGCAATTCGGACCAGTGGCCTGGTATCCTCGACTTGTGAATGTTACATTCTAACCATACAGAGTGTATTTCAAAGGCTTATTTCAGTTTAGACTAGTTTAGTTTTGTGACTTGAATTTTATTATTTTATTGAGATGTTTTAAATTTTGTATTATAATATATATGAGTAATATTTTAGGATGTAGTGTATGCACCGTAGAAAACAATGGGAGATGCTGTAGACATCAACAATGACTCTTTCGGTTCAGTTGATATTTTGTTAAATAATTCTACTGAGGCTTTGTCTTTTGAGGTATTTTAAATTCTAAATTCTACTTCCACTAGGACATATATCTTACATATTGTAATGTATGTTATTAATAATACATTAGGCCTACACTGTTGGTGATTAGAAACATAAATTAATCACAGTACCTTTCTTTCCAAAAGATATTTGGAGTGAGCAGAATCACAATATTCAAGGGAGGGCATTGCTTGTTAAGGAGTATTGAAGAATATTATATTTTAACATTTTGTTTAGAATTATGATCAAAATTTTAATTTCAAATAAATCTACTAACTTCTTGTACAATAATTATTTATTATAAAGCCAATACATTTTAAAAACAACATTCTCCACTACATGATATTAATGAGAAGTTAGTTATGTAAGACAATCCATTCAAAACACTTTGTTACTATTAATTTTCCTCTACAACAATCAGTAGACTTTAAATATAGCCTATATAGATGTGATTTTGATATAATGTTAAGTGATCACAAATTATTTTACAATGACACAGATCTGGTGCTGGTATCTAAAATAAACACATATAAGAGGCTATGTATCATATAACATCACTTATAACTATTTACACATATTTATCAGAATATTTATGAAATTAATAGGCCTATCAATTTGTTATACACTGTATTGTATATATATATTTTGTTTTAATATCTCAATATAAATTACAATATATGTACTGTTTATATAAATACACAATGTTCTCTATTTACCAACAACAATTATTTTAAGTATTATTATTATTATTATTATTAAACTACACAAACATTTGAATCTTGAGCACAAGAAAGCCAACATCACAGTAACAGTAATAAAGGCTACTTTATTGTAAAAGTAATTACATATAAGTGTTGAAAAATAAATAAAACTAATTTCAAATTAAAAAATCAGTCAAGGCTAATAATTTGGTTTGTATACCTTTAGAAAACAGTGGCGTATTCTGAACAAATTAATAGATATTCTGTACTAAAAGTTGCAAGAGGGAATATGGGGCCGAAGACCCTTAGCCACCGTTGGCTAAGAGGGTCGAGAAATTCTTCCTCGGGAAATATTTGAACAATAGGTGCCTCTAGAAAAGTGGTAGTCAAACAACCATGGTTTACCATTATCCTTATGGTATCTTGGGAAATATCGCACGCTCCAACTCCCTTCTTTTCTCTTTTCAAACTATCCATATATTTGTTTGAATGTCCACCTGTACAGTCTACTACTTCATCTGAGTACACATAAATGTGAGAGTATCGATAGTATCATCCAATCAAATAAAATGTAAACACAGAGCCCTGTAGACGTGAATTAAATGTCAGGCTTACCAATGATATGAAGGTCAGGAATCAAATTCCGGTTGGGTGAAATTTTCCACTCTCCTTTTATGCACATTTTTCTCATTTCTACCTGTCTCATATCTATTAAATTATCTTAGTGTAGTTAAATGCTTATAGCCCACACAGAAAGCAATAAGCAAAACAAAAACTAATACAAATACTAAACTGAAGTGGTAGCCATCTTTTACAATCAAAGATTGTAAGATTACCTTGACAGATTACGGTATGGCTAAGCTAGTAATATAGGGCCATAGTGTAAACTGTAAGAGTGTTACCTTTCAAGTTAAACATAGTGGACTTGGATCAAGTTTCTGTAAGATCTTGGTGGGAGGGAATCAGCTGGATTGTCCAACTCATGCTGCTAAAGCAGGTTGGAAACAAATGAACATCCCAACTTGAGAATGTATGCTCTAAAAACTATTTAGATACGTGAACTGCGACTAATAAAGCGGAGACTTTCTCCTATTAATGGCTTGGCTACAACCTGTCGTACCCGCTTGTTGGAGTAGGAGTCCTAATATATCAGCTGTCTACAATATCGTCAGAGTCGCAGTAGTAAGTCGGAAGGGCAGGTTGGTAGGAATGAACATCGTCGGTTTCTTCCGACAATGTCGTTGCAGCACCTTATGTCCAGCCAATCAGAAATTAAGTTGTTCGGACTAATAAAATCAATTAAAATTAATATTTATTTGATCTAGTAAAATAGTTCTTGTACATAAAAAGAAATATACATTGCATTTTTAAAATTTATAATAAAAACATCTAATATAAAAATTTAAAAATATGTTTAAATTATTTCCAAACACGAATATGACTTTGATTTTGTAGTCATAGTCCATGCTGGTGAACGTGTGCTCTTTACCTAGATTCTTTTTTTTTTTTTTTGAGATTACAGAAGCTTAAACTAGTTCAAAAATTAATTTTGATTGAGTCTGTCAGGCAATATCAACATTTTTATGACAAAAAAGATCTCCTTTACAGAGACGAGTCTAAGAATACCCTACAATAGACCCAAATTGCTCAAACTCTCAGTGAAGTTACCTAAAGGCGAATCGTGGCCATGTATTTCAAAGCCAGTCTTTGGTGATAGGTAGTAGTATTTTTAAATTTATTTGTCTTGCTACAACCAAAACTATTTATCTATCTATATGTTTATTTCAATTTGAAATTGAGAACAGTGTTACCTATAGTTAAATATATTGAAACAGTTCGGTATATTAAAAAAAAATTTTTAGTGCCTATGTTTTCTTAATTCCTATTGGTTGAAATCACGGGTTACGACAATACATTGTAGACAGTCCATTTTTTATATCACGATACTTTTACTACTACTACTCCCACTACTACTTCAACAAGCGGGTGCGACAGGTTGTAGACGAACCATAATATGTAATTGGTCAATTGCTAAGACATTGACAATATCTTTGGATGTAAGTACATTATTCAAAAAGAGATCTTAGTTTATTAAATCTGCTTGAAATGGTAAAATTATACTCCTAGCTTGTGGGGTTATTTTATATATAACTATTTCCATGTCATGTCATGCAAAAAAATTATATACACATGAAACAAAACTAAAACAACACGAAGCACTGTCTATTACAGTTAAGCAGCCCCTCCCCCCCTCCAATGTATCCACAGGTAAATATGTTAACAAATACATAATTATTTATGTTCCTAGAATGCAATGTCACAATTTAATATTTGTTTGATTAGTGTATCATTTAAAGCTTGTTACAAACACTAACTATTAGTATATAAAGTTTTTATATTTGATTTTATTTAAACTATTTTAAATTATGGGAGAAAGCAACGCTATACAATTAAGTATAATTCATAGGTCCCGGGTTCGATTCCCATTTCCTTGTGTCATTTTTCCCAATGTATTTGTACTATTGACAACATAAAGACACAACTGAGTCGCTGGTGGCTGTGATATCATTGACAGTACTTAGTAGCAGATGATATTCACATGTCCATCACAAACTCTGCCTTAAAATGTGAGTAAAGAGTGACCCTGGGCACGGGACAACTCCTACATAGCTTAGTGGTTAAAACATTGGCGCGCAAAGCCAAAGGTTCAATTTTAGAGTCCAGGTGTTATTTTAAAATGTATTCAATTATACTAAATTAGCATAACAAATAATAATTATGATGGTGAAAATATTTTCAATAATTAGCACAACACTTAGCTTGGTTTACATGACTATCGAGTTCATTGTCCACTGTTAGTTGGCAAGTGAAAAGGGGGAGTGTTACAACCCCATAGACATTGGTCAATATCATTAGACCTCTTTAGCTCGGCTTGTTGTTTTCAAGGGTTTGTAAGCTGGTAGGTAAAACCTTTTGGAAGAAGAACTACATAAAGCATGATATCATTGGAAAATAAATAAATATTAGTTTTCAAAACTTATATTTATTTTTACATCTAAAATGTATATTTATTCACAAGTTAAACATGAGTTTTTTCAAAGTTTTCAAAGACAACATTAAACTTTAAAACTAGTCCATATTATTATGGGTATACAACGCCGGACTATAAAACATGGAAAACACGCCACTGATAGGATAAAATCATGATTCATACTTGAATAAAATAACATTTGTACAAGTTTAATGATTTTCACAAAACCTGTATTTCAGTTTTTTGTATCATGAGCTTACACAATAATATAATGATTACACTCAAATTAGTATTGAAACGGGCTTCAACATCATGGAATAAAAAAAGTGATCATTTAAATAAAATATGTATTTATGTACAATGTACATACTAACTGATAATTGATAAAACTCAGGAAAATAGCCCATTATTGAAAGTTTGTTTGAATAATGTGAAATTATAACCAAAAAACACCAAATAATTATGTTGAAGAGTATTTTAAATATGTTTCTAAGATTATCATTAATAAAAAATAAAATAATATTTAAAATACAAACATATTTATTTACCAAAATATAGTTTCACACAAAAAATAAGTAAATGACTTAGGATTACATGCTGATAATAATTATTTGACAATTTCCTTGGATCTCAAATTGCCTTGTTGTTTATAAACTAAAATACACTAAATTATTGTTGAGTTTTGCTATATTTATAATATATTTATGTACCTATTAAGTTGCATGCATGTACTTCAAGTTGTATAAGCATGCCTAGCGCTAGCTTGTAATGAACTGCATAGTGAACTGCATAAAATATTATAACACAGTAAATTTGATTTTAAATGAGTTTTTACTTTTAACTAACAAAATTAGAATTCTTTTGAAAGCTTAATACCTTCGATGTCAAAAACAATATATTACACGACAACTTTTTTAAAATTGAATTAGGATATACCAATCACAGTATTTAAAAAGGTACAGTTTCAGTTACAAAATGTAGCTTCTTTCATAGAAAAGGAATTCCAAAATGTTCTGGCATTCTTTCTCTTGGAATATTGTAGTCAGATCATTGCACAAACATCTTATGGGCAAGTTCAAATTGGGATAAATCTTGGTGTGCAAATTCAAATGAGACTATTTTGATGTGAATAAAGATGAAACAAATGGGTTATGTTTTTGTTTAGCTTATACTTCTTTACTATCAAGACATAAGTGTTAATGCACAAACTCTGGTTTTAGGGGTTGCCGTGGCAACTAGCTTTACTTCATACTATTGCAGAATACGTTAGGTTAAGGAATTTGAGGGACTTTAAAATAAGAATCATAGTTCTACAGCACGGTTATTAACTGAGCTTTTTAGTAGCTGATAGTATACTGTTCTTTTCAAGTGGGACCTCCTGACTAAGAATTCCCTCGCAGTGAAGGTGTGTTTAGTGTGGGATAGGGCTGGTTAATGGCATAGTTAATCACAAAAAAAAATTTTAAATTTACATTGGTATAACACCATTTTTACAATTAATGATGTGTCTGTGGAGAGGAGGTAATGGGAATTTAGTTTTTGAGGAACATGCTAGCTGTCACAAGAAGAGATGGGATTAGGAATGAAAATGTAAGGTTTAGAGTTGGAGTACATGAGATAGTAGAGGAAGCAAGGATGAGATGGTATGGGCATGTAATGAGGATGGAAGGGGAGAGGATTCCAAGAAGATTAATGAATATGAAGTATGTAGGGAAAAGACTGCAAGGAAGACAAAGGAAAAGATGGGAGGAATAGATAGCAGCAAGTGTGCAAGTGAGAGGAGGAAGAATGGTGGAAGGACAGAGGAAGATGGAGGTATTTTACAAAAGAGACCCAGCCACAGGCTGGAAACAGTTAATGATGATGATGATGTGTCTGTGCATCATCTACCATGATATATCGGACATCGCTATGTATCATGAACTGTGATGCATCATCCACCACAAAGAATGGATTGTGGTTCGTTATACGTTGCTGTGGACAATACATTGTGGTAGACAATACATTGTGATAGGCGAGGTATCATGTTCTGTGATGCATTGTCTTTTATGATAGATAATCCATACATATAGGTGTGATGTGTCTTTTATCCCGACTTCAAAAATTGTGATATGGTTAGCTAGATGGTGGAACGCTGCAGTGTTATGCCCTAAGTTTTAATGTGGAAATAATCTTTGCTACAAATGCAGTAAATAGGTACTGTTGTTTATCCAACTCGGCGATGCTTCATTAAGTGAATGCTGATGCAAATTACAAAGAGGGTTAAATTGCTTGATTGATGGTAGGTTTAACACAATATTACTATTGAATTTCACACTGTGGTTCAATCTGTAGTCACTAGGTAAGCCAATATCATGATATCCATGCTGTATCAAGATTTACTCAGTTTCTTATGAATAAGAACCAGCTCAGCAACTACCACACATATAAATATAATTATGCTAACATGAGGCCTTGGACACAGATAAATTAAACAGCCCTGCATTTTGGAATGGGGCAAAGAATATTGTATCAATGGTTTTGTTAGTTTTAAACAACTATAGCAGGCAGATTGGAAGAGGAAAGTGGTGCCCAGTTGCGGATAAGTTATATTACTATATTAAAGGACCAGTGGCGCACCCACAAGGAAATTATCTTTGGGAGGGATATAAATGTATTGAAGCTACAATATTCATACCTTTTCATGATTGGGAATTTTAGAAATACTTTTGATGTACGTAACAGTATACCTTATCTTGGTCTTAAAATTTAGCCTATGCACTTGACATATTTGTGTTGATCTATCTAATAGTTTGACTTAATATTTTTGAATCTTTTAATAAAATTATTTGGAATATTCGGGTGTAAGGAGAGTAACAAAAATTAACTAAAAGAGGTAAATAAAACATCAGGTTCATAAGAAAGTATTTGTGTGTACTTTATTTTTAAATTTTAACCAACTCAAATGTTAAAATTAACTCATCTGTCGAACCACGACCTTAATGAGATGCAGATAAAAACAATCAATAGAATGTTTCATGGCATTTCAAATGTGTTTTGCTATCTACTTCACATGTTATCTATTACAACTTTTCAGAGTAAGTTATTCATAAAATGAGGTATCTCTTGAACACTTCAATAAACTTTCATGTCTAAAATGTTATAAATAGTCGGACAGTGTGTGTCAACTTCTTTTCTCCAATGACCTTAGTCACTCACTGAACTGACTAATAAAGTCAAGAGCAATTCTAACTTATTTTAGAATGATTAGAGATGCTATTCTTGTGCGTTGGTGTTTAGTCATTCTCTATCCTTAGTGTTTTGTTCCTGGAAGAGAAGTTATTCTTGTGCCTTGGTGTTAAGTCATAGTACATAGTATTTCCCTTGTGTTCTGTTCCTGGAAGAGAAGCTATTCTTGTGCCCGTTGTTTAGTCATTGTGTATCCCTAGTATCCTGTTCCTGGAAGAGAAGCTATTCTTGTGCCTTGGTGTCAAGTCATTCTTTCCCTTGTGTTCTGTTCCTGGAAGAAAAGCTATTCTTGTCCCTCATTGTTTAGTCATTGTCCATCCCTAGTGTTCTGTTCCTGGAAGAGAAGCTATTCTTGTGCCCATTGTTTAGTCATCGTCTATTTATACGCAACTAAATTATATTTAAATCCATTATTGTATTTTTTTATTTACTTTCAAGTTGATTATGGCCTGATGATTAGTATTATAAACTGTTTTTCTTAATACTATTTGTAATCACAGTGAGAATGTATTGATTTATGAACGTTTGATCGTTATTAGTTATGTATGGAACTGATGAAAGGACACCTACCTTGATCAAACAGAGCATTACATAAAGGATAATATAGTTAAGTTCTTCCAGCTACAATAATAGGAGCCCCCTGTCATGTTTACCAACCAAACAAACTATTCATGCTTATTCAACAGGGTAGGGAGCATAGTACTGTCAAAAAACTGAAATCATCTAAATGCATAACCTAGCTATATTGACTGAGCAACTGTTGTCATTAGCGATGATTGTGCCAACATTTGTGTATCATGTGGTCAGCACAAGTTAACCTCGGTATATATACAAAAGTACAGTAAAATGAATAAAAGCACTATAGACTGAAAAAAATATGGCGCCAAGTCAATTGGGAGGAAAAGCAGTGCATGGTCGCAGAAACACATGTAATGTCGTGGAAACATGACTAAATAGGTCGAAAGATTGGACCACGCGTCGAAAAGGTGAAGACACCTGTACTCGTTTTAACTAGACTAATGACTGCCTCTGTGGTATAGTAGTCAGAGTTTCTGGCTATAGATCCAATAGTCCCAGGTTAGATCATCGGTGCTTCCATATTTTCTATGAAGCAGTGGGTCTGAAACAAGGTCAACTCAGCTTTGCGAGGACAAATTAGGAGCTACTCAAATGAAAGCACAGTGACTTTTGTCTAGAAAACTGAGATTAATGGTCGAAGGGTTCATTTTGCTGACCACATGACACCCTCTATCCGCAGAACTTGGCACTATCTTCGCCAACAGATGGCAGCCACTCGGTCGATATGGCTCCATTGTGTACTTTTGTGCTTAAAGTCTTTTAATGATATATATATATATATATATTAAATAGAGAAAGAGTTTGTATTGAGTAGAGTTTGAAACCTTACTCAGTTTAGCCAGAATAGAGACCTTGTAACCGTCAATCCAAACATTTAGTCGTCATCTATGACAGATGGTCTTGAGATATATTTCACTATCTGTGATCCAGGGCGAGGGGAATAGTAGCCAGTGGAGGACAGGTTAGAGAAATCACGACTAAGGTGGTATGGCCATGTGAGGAGAATGGAGGAGAAGATGCTAGATGGGGTGCAGGAGGTTAAGAGGAAGACAGAGAGACAAGTGGCTGAAGGGAGTTAGGAGGAGTTAGGAGGAGAGGACTGGGTCACTGTGGAGGGAGAGAGGTGATGGGGAGAAATGTTACATTGGAAAAGCTGTTCATGATGATGATCTGTGGTCCAACGAACATTGGCAGAGACACATGAGGGAGACTGGAATTTTGCTGTTCATATTATGTCAAAATACTTGGCACCAGGGAAGTGGGGTTCTCTCAAAATATTAAGATGGTTTAAGTTTATTCAATTTAAGTCACTTTTTCCTGTAAGAATAATGACTCAATAAACCCCACCTTCCTCTCAAAAAATCACAAGTCGCCAATGTGTGAAAGTACAATATTGGTCCCATCGGTCCCAATATAGTGGGATGTTTTTCTCCAAAAAATGTTCCTAAAACTGTACTTGTGTTATTTGCGCAGCCTAACATTTTTCACTGAAAACTACAACAGATTCATTTAGAGGTCAATTTGTAGCGTGCCGGAACTGTACTGGCCAGCTGGTGGGAATCAATGCGCGCGCCTGATAATAGAGTGAGCAACACACTCGTGTAGTTGGGCAATTGAAAACCATTTGTATCTGCCATATCCATGGCTGTGTGACTTAGAGAGTCTGATCATTTGAAATAGTTAAGAACAATAGTTTGTACTATAATAGGCTAGAAAGATATATTTTAAAGTACATTTTCTCTCGTTTTCAACTATTGCCAGTGGTGAGACCGAATACCAGCACACCTCACCACAGATTTTTATAAGTTAATAATGGGTTAAAAGAGTTATAGTAAAGGTTCCATGTTAGTTTCCTTATTATCGTTTATCTGATTGTAAAATTTTGCCTATATTTATTGAAGCCGTGTAAATGTTTGATAGGAAGGTTTGTATCAATGGTTTTCAAACAAAAGAGAATGGACTCTAATATATACTAAAATTATGATCCAATCCATAGTCAGTCATGTCAATGGTCCCCAACCATCACTTTAGGTTTCATTGTAGTCACTCCATAGTAATAGATTATCATTTAAAAGAAAACATCAAAATAATTGTTAGTTCGAGGTAATCTAAAATCTGAAGAACACTAGTTTTGTGAACAACCTCCAGATGCCTTAATAACCTAACATGTTAATAACATGTGTCATGTCTCACACTGTTATCTGTATTATTTGGCACCCTCAAAAATAAAGTTAGTGTGCGCTTACCGACAGTGGTGTGCAAGTCAATCTACACTGTTTTGATCCAAACTGAATATCCAGTCTGCAACCTCAAGAACTCAACTCAGTTTTTAGCTGAAGGAGGGGAGATTTGGCAGCCTCCAGTACACCTAATTTTCCAATTACAAAGCCCTATGTTGATTAATTATACTTTACCAAATTAGCTAAGAATTTCTATATCAAATTAGAACTAAAATTACCAGATATAGGTGTATCGAATCTCTAGAGTAAGTTTTGATCAAAGCCTGAATTTATGATTGTGGCAGAATGACTGCTTGAGAGTCATCGTTATGGAACATTACTGGTTGGTATGGAGTGTCTACATGGCCATATCTGTGTGCCTCTTGAGGTATTCCAACAAACACCTGGGACAGGCAAGGTGAATGCTGGGAGAGTCAGCGTTGTGGAACATTACTAGTTGGTATGGAGTGTCTACATGGACATATCTGTGTGCATCTTGAGGTATTCCAACAAACACCTGGGACAGGCAAGGTGAATGCTGGGAGAGTCAGCGTTGTATACTTCCTTTAACATGCGGGCTGTGTTAGGAAGGGGTTGAAGTCGTGACTCTAGTTCTGGTAGCACCTCCTCTTGAAGGATGTGAGAGCTATAGTTGTGTCCACAGGAGAAGACAAACAAACGCTCTGGACTCACGCCGTCAGGTGGCGCTGGCACCAACAACTGCAAGCATTCATACAACTATTCTCAATATTATATCTATTATTTACATTTTTAAAACTGATTATTTACTTATGTTTGTTGGAATAAAACAATTCATGAAAGTATTTTTGCCCAAAATACATTTAATAGGATGTCAGGATGTTAGAGGGTATAGCATATTACAGGGCTCAGAATAATTTTACCCTCCATTTTCTTGTGAGAACACTGTTTTTTTTAAAATATTAGTAGTTATTTTTATACCTTTTGTAATGTTTGTCTCATTGATATTAATGATATATTGCTTACTTCTCCCAGTTTAGTTGTATCTGAGAGAGTGGAAGATTATAAATATATTATAAGAGCTAAAATATTTAAAATATAAATTATTTTTCTCGCATTAGAATTATAAAATGGTCTAGTGATATGTGATATATGATGATAAGCTCCTCAATGATAATTTATTAGTAAAATGGATTTTTTTAATAAATTAGAAATTTTAATATTTTTAGTAATATTTCTAGTGGATTGTCTAATTCTAATTTTAATAAATAAATAGTGTCCAAGCATTCTTTTTAATTGTGTGTTCAAAGCATCATTTCACAAACTTTATTTCTATCTATGCTATCTTACGCCTTCTCCACATCCATAAATACCATTACCGAGTCCTTCCCATATTCATACCGTATTTTTATCAGCTGTTGAATGGCAAAGATAAAATCTATTGTAGACCTTTGATCCCTAAATAAGATCTTTTCCTCTCTTCACCTTACATACATTTTCTTTTTATTCTATTTTCCATCCAGTATCTTCTCATATATTTTGTACAGTGGCACATCAGAATTATTCCCCTATAATTCATACACCTCTTCCTGTCTTGGTTCTTTAAAATGGTTCTTTCAGTAACTTGTTTTCTTTCTATATCACTCTCAGCACCATGTATAACCATTGTTTACTTCTCATGCAGCTTTTCTAATTTTCAGATTTAGTTTGTCCATGCCTGGGGCTTTTTATTGTTTAATCCTTTTTAATGCCTCCTTCACGTATTTTTAGGAGGGAAACATTTCCTTCTCTTCTGCTAGTTAATCATGATACTTTGCTTCACTCGCAACATCCCTTTCCTCTTCTGGACTTAACATATTCTCAAAATATCTCATCCATAGTTTATTTTCTTCTTTTCCATTCTTCCTCAATCTTCCTTCTTCATCCATCATTCTAACTTATTGTACTTTCCCTCTCATCCTGTTTCTTACCTTCTTACTTTCTTCCACATACCTTTCTAGCATTTCTGTCCATTTTTATATCCAATCCTTCCTGTACTACCCTATTCCCTTTTCTCTTCTTCTGTTTCATAATTTATATTCTTAAAACTCCTTCTAAATATTTTTTTTATTCTGCTCCAATGCCTCCTTCATCATGTTGTTCTATTATTGTGTATATTTCCACTTCCTCTTATCACTTGTCCTCCCACCAAATTTTTCTTAACCCTTTCCCACTCAACCTCTACACTTTGCATCTCATCCTTGGGCACTAAGCTTATTGACTTTCTAAGGTACAGCTCTCTTTCCTCTTTATTTTTTACCCTCCATACCCTTATTCTTCTTTCCTGTCTTACTACTTTTCTCCAAAATTCCTATCCCTTAATGTCTTCAACCAACTGCTGTTGTCCCTATCAAAGGACACACTTGGTATTACCTTGATGTTTATGGTCTGCCTTTTCATTTCTTCAGCCATGAGGACATCCCAACTGTATCTAGTGATCTTATTGCTTTCTTTTTCATTCTTATAACAGCTGTTTCCTAATTTTATTTTATTTTTTTGCGCATAAATCCAACAACCTTCTGCCTTCCTAATTAATCTCTCCCCATTTGTCATCTCCTAACACGTCACTAAACCCTACTTACTCTTTCATATTTTTGAATTCAGATCCCCTTTATTCCCTCATGCCACTCCCTCTCCACTTGATTTCACTCAGTTCAAGGACATCCAATCTCCTATCCTACACCATGTCTATAATTTTCTCCACTCTTTCTATAAATGTGCCAATACATAGTCCTTAATCATAGCTTATGGTTGTCTTTGTGTGTAGGCTGGCATTTAATTTTATTTTCTTGAGTGTTTTGATTTGTTTCGATCCTCAGCTTACTAAGCTGGTCATGGCCTACACCCGAGTAGGAGGGCTGCTGATCATAGGTCCTTAGATAAACCTCCTTGTGGTGGTAGGCTTCCCTAACTGAGGCTACGGGTGCTGAAAACTACTTAGCTCATTGTCACCAACCCTAGCACTCCCAGCCCACACTCTGGGAGCTAACTGGCTAGACTCTGTTCCAAACTTGTTGACAAGTCTCTCAACACTCACACTCTCAGCCAACTGGCCAGACTCTGTTCCAAGCTTGTTGACAAGTCTCTCAACACTCACACTCTCAGCCAACTGGCCAGACTCTGTTCCAAGCTTGTTGACAAGTCTATCAACACTCACTCTCTCAGCCAACTGGCCAGAACATGTTCCAAACTTGTTGACAAGTCTATCAACACTCACTCTCTCAGCCAACTGGCCAGACTCTGTTCCAAGCTTGTTGACAAGTCTATCAACACTCACACTCTCAGCCAACTGGCCAAACCCTGTTCCAAGCTTGTTGACAAGTCTCTCAACACTCACACTCTCAGCCAACTGGCCAAACCCTGTTCCAAACTTGTTGACAAGTCTCTCAACAGTCACACTCTCAGCCAACTGGCCAGACTCTGTTCCAAGCTTGTTGACAAGTCTCTCAACACTCACACGCTCAGCCAACTGGCCAGAACATGTTCCAAGCTTGTTGGTTTTGGCCGGTCTCCAGTCTCTTGTCTGTACCTGACCTGGTTTCCGCTTGGGTTCAACCCAACCTCCACAAGCTTGTTTATGCCCTGGGTTACACCTCATGGAGGTGAGATCAGGACTGAGTAGGAGAGGCTAAGCAGGACCCCCTGGGTAGGATCCTTGCATTGCGCTGTTTATACCCGCACTTATATGTATTAATAAAGTAAATGAGGGCTTTACATTCTTCACAGAAAAAGTGTTTTTCAAAAGTTTCAAACTCAAGAGACACCATTTCCAGAGATGTGATACAAAATGTTCATATGGTTCCTAAACTATTAAGCGGATTTTAAGACAAACTAAGAAACATTTTAAACAAATGTCAATTTTTTGTTACTATAATTATTTGAAATAGTTTAAGCCACATTCATGTGAATGATGTCTCTGATATCTATTCCACCATTTAAATCCATGCAGTGCACCTTGTGTCAGTCTTGAATATTTATTCTTACACAAGGACACAAAGATTCAAAACATTGAGTTCATGGAATCCTGTTGATAGACTCTAGCAATAAAATAAGTTATAAGTGATCTTTTCTCGTACATCGATGCTGGGTTGTTCCAATGTATGACCTAAGTGTACGGAGCACCCCAGTCTCTGAAGCACAGACTCTATAAGCTGCTCTTGGGAGGATAATTCAGAAGACGGGGACTTGCAGAAGCCATTGAACACTCCACTTGAAGCGGTAGTAGCAGTTTGCCTTGATGACAACTGGACTAATAGGTCAATGTACTCAGGATAGCTTTTTTCTGGAAACAGAGATAAAATTACAACAATATCATTGTAAAATTTATTGTAATTTTACAAGAAGGGTTATTTTAACTTTTGACATATTGGTTCTAAAATGAGCTTGTAATCATTTTTGTGAATAACAATCTAAGATAGCAGTATACTTACTAACTCCTGTGTAAAAACAATGCAGGATAGCAGTATACTCACTAGACCCAGTGTAACAACAATGCAGGATAGCAGTATACTCACTAGACCCAGTGTAACAACAATGCAGGATAGCAGTATACTCACTAGACCCAGTGTAACAACAATGCAGGATAGCAGTATACTCACTAGACCCAGTGTAACAACAATGCAGGATAGCAGTATACTCACTAGACCCAGTGTAACAACAATGCAGGATAGCAGTATACTTACTAGACCCAGTGTAACAACAATGCAGGATAGCAGTATACTCACTAGAACCCAGTGTAACAACAATGCAGGATAGTAGTATACTCACTAGACCCAGTGTAACAATTATGTAGGATAGCAGTATACTCACTAGGCCCAGTGTAACAATTATGTAGGATAGCAGTATACTCACTAGACCCAGTGTAACAACAATGCAGGATAGCAGTATACTCACTAGACCCAGTGTAACAACAATGCAGGATAGCAGTATACTCACTAGACCCAGTGTAACAACAATGCAGGATAGCAGTATACTCACTAGACCCATTATAACAACAATGCAGGATAGCAGTATACTCACTAGGCCCAGTATAACAACAATGCAGGATAGCAGTATACTCACTAGACCCAGTGTAACAATAAAACAATCACCAATACTTATATACTCACTCTGCTCAATATGAGCTAATAGTGTAGAGCAAAGTTGCAAGGAGAACCTTGTTGACAAGTTGTCTAATAAGCTCATGCCACCCTTAATGTCCTTGTTTTCATCTTCACAGCTATCCATACTGCCCTTACTGGAACATAAAAAATATAACTTGGAATACCCTTAGAAATAATCAACACAACTAGGTTATCAATTTTAATTGTTTGAAATAAACAATTACATATTGAATTAAATTATTTTATTTTCAATATGGCGGTGTCAAATATAGGGTTTTGAGGTTATTTGCTTGGCATAATACATTTAATTGCATTAATAAAAATAAAGGCTGATTATTTATAATATTTATCTCCATATATTTTATTTTTGAATGTATCCTATTTGTAAAAGTTGTCATTTTACATTTAACTGTATTTTACAGGTAAATTTCCTATTTGGGATTAGGTACTGTTTCTTTACATTTTTTCTTAAGATGGTGTTCATTTCGATCGTCATAGAGCTTTGATTATTTCCATCTATCCAACAATACCAATCAGCTTCAACTATTACTACCACAGAGACAGTCACCAAAAATAGAAAATAACATTTTCAAACATTATAAGGTGAAGAGCTCTAGACTGATGTGTTATAGGTACTGGCTTTAATTCTCATACATGGGGGTCCATTTTAGTTTTATTTGAGATTGCAAAGCAAATTTATCATAATAATCGTTTCCTCTTTTACAGGATGTATTTAAGTTAAAAATTGATACCTACTTTCACCTGATTGACAAAACTGATAGATTAATTAATAATTACTATAGTTAATTATAATTTTAATAATATTTTAATATTGATGAATAATATATTTGATATAAAAGTTTTATAAATGGTAAAACTTAAGACCTTGGCCTGTATAATAATTGAAAATAATAAATGGTATGGCGCACCTTACGGACTTTCTATATTATTTAACTTAAAATGAAGCCATTTGCTAAAAACTGAGAAACTGTATCCATATTTACAAAAAGATAAAAAGTATCATAAAACAATTTATGCAACTAATAAATTTTTAAAAAATTAAAAATTTGAACTAAAAAACCACCAAGTCTCTGTGCATAGCAACAAACTGAGGCCATATACAGAGACATTTCTGCTTAGGATCGATCATAAGATAAGTGAAACAAACTAATATAAACTGTTACAGAAACATATTATTTGTTCTGTGCATTTTCAACTACCCACTTAAAACCTTTATTAAAAATAATACATTAACCTACAACTCAGAAATATTGTTTTGAAAAAGTTATTACATGTCTCAAAGAGTTGCAGAGATATGATCAATCATAGGAAATACACTTATGTAAACGATTACATACCCCCAACGGATTTCCGAATATGTCCTCATAGCCAAACTGTCAAAATCATCATTACCAGTGCTATTAGGTACCAATATAACGTAAAGCACCCGCTATGTATAGCCGCAAACAACATCAAATATAAGAGCTAAGTTGAGTGTCAAAAGATGGCACCCAAAGTGGGACCAGTCTATATGAAAATAAAAGAAGACATATTTTAGAGAGGTATCCACCACCCGAGAGTCACCAAGTCAATCCACTTTTCCGAGCTAAGACAAATTTGATAGCGCTAAACAACAAGATATAACCACAAAGTCATGCAACACACCTGGCACCAATGCAGGAGCCCAGGGAACCAACAATATATTGTGACTGACGTAATGAGTTGTTTTGTTTACTCTGCTTGAACTAGAAAGACAAAGAAGAAATCAAAGGGTTGTACAATTAACTGCACAGAACAAGCAAAGCTTGGAAGTGTGCCTTGAGCTTTATGCTACGGATATAGTCGTATCAATTATCATATTCGTAAAGTCAAAAGTGAAAAATGACACCTGGGTTTGATTACCATGTCAAGGTGTCATATTTCCATTTACGAATAGAAAGACAAGAACAAAGACACAGGCGGATTCCAATGTATATTCCAGTCATGCATCGAGAAAGAAATGAACTCAAAGAGCTATGAAAGAAGTAGAGTCAGTTCTTTGGGAATTCGCTGGCCACAACCAGGAAGATCCTTCTGCATCTATATAAAAAAGCAAAATCATTCTTCAAAGCACAATACACCCAAGGAACTATGGGCCACATTTTTGAAGGAAAAGTTAAGCCCCAATGCTGCATAACGGTGGAAATGTAATCAAGAATACTCAAACACATAGGAATAACTCTGCAAAAGGCTTAAAGAGAGTTTCTACTCTTCACCAAAGAAAGTCAAGTTTCAAGCAAAACTTTATGGAGAAGCGCACACCATTGAAGAGTCCATCGACCACTTCATTGTGAGGAGGATGACACTGTACCAATGGTTCTTCCCCCTTGTTATTGGTGAACTCATAAATAAGTTTCCTTAATCGCACCATCCGACTCTTCATCATCTCATTGGACCAAATATTATAAAGGGCTCAAGCAGTGAAACAAGACATATTTCCTTCCTCCCTTTACCCTATTGGACTAAGCTACTTCCTGTCAGACCTCCCAGAGCTACTCAACCCACTCCTCAATGTTACGACTATTCCAGACAGTTTTTACATAGAGATTGCTCCATCCCCCAGCTCTGGAAAATGGACCGCAGGGATGAAGACGAAGTAAAACTCCCCTGTGACTCCAATCAAACCTGCTCAGAATACCCACTAACACGCCTTCAAGACCACATATAGCCGTCATCGACTCCAGAGCTTAATTAACAAAGCTTCACTAAAACCTCAAATCTCACAAAAGAAACACAGCTTTCCCCCCTCAACCCAAGCTAGCCTCTTCTTAATATTAGAACAGTCACAATTACAACTCCAGACCCTCAACCCACTTATCAATATTACCCACAGAATAAAAACAACAAGTAGAACAAATTATTCAAGATAAATCACAGAGCACAAACTTCCATTGTAATTGTAGAATGACAAGAAAAATAACCCTGATTTTGCACAGATTACCGACCGCTAAACAAAGCCCCAGAAGGCGAATAATCATCCCACAAATTATACATGAAATAGTTCCAACAAACATATTCAGGAGCCTGGATCTCAAATCCGGATGTTGTCAGATTTCTTTAGACCCAGCCTGCAAACCGTTTCATTGCATTCAGTACACCAAATAGAGAGAGCTTGCAATTCTACAGGTTGGCTCAAAAGTCCAGCACCATAGGCGGATTACAATAACTGTGATATGTGCTGGTGAACCATGTTTACTGCTGGAGAGTGGGTAGAACTAATTCTGCTATGTGGACGCAAAGGCCACTTCTACAGGGACGTCGCTGCAAAAGTTTATCAATGGCACCCAAATCGAGAGCCATTAGCGCACACCACTGTTGGCAGAGATTCAAAACCACAGGTAATGTGGCAGATGCGTCAAGAGCAGGACAACCAAGCACATCAGCAATGGTGGAGGAAGCTGTCCTGGGGAAGGTGTACTCTAGCCCAAAGATATCAACACACTGAACAACTGGGCATTCCCCAAACAACCATTCAGAACATATTGAAAAAGTCCAAGTTTCACCCTTATAAGTTGCAATTACTGCACCATTTGACAGATGATGATCCTGGCTGACTTAGAATGTGCAAGTGGTTTCTGGGAAAAATGGAGGATGCAGAATTTTTGTGCGGGGTCATGTACTCTGATAAAACTCATTTTTATGTGAACGGTGAAGTAAACCGGCAGAATATGCACTACCGATCCAACCAGAATCCTCATTGGTTTACTGCCAACAAGAAACAAGGCGCTGACCGCATCATGGTTTTGTGTGGTCTTTGGAAAGACCGTGTCATGGGCCCCTACTTTTTTTAAAGACACTGTCAACAGCGAAACCTATCTGGCTATGTTGGGAGACTCATTAATTGCCGACTTGGACATGAATGGTTTGTGTCGGCAGTGGTTTATGCAAGACGGGGCACACCCATATTATACCAGGCTGGTATGTCACTGGCCGGATGAGAATGTTCCTCGATGGATTGGCCATAGGGGATCCATGGGATAGGCTCCCCAATCCTCGGATCTGAATTCAATGGATTTTGCAGTATGGGGCCACCTGAAAATGAAAGTGTACAGTGTGAAAATTAGAGACACACAGCATCTGCGTGAACGAATTGCTTCGGAGTGCCGTGTTATTCCATCAGACTTGGTAACCCGCATCCAGCGAGGGATGAGTAAACGCCTACAGTTGTGTTTTGACAATGGTGGCCATCATATTGAACAAATATTGTAGTCCATCTTATGGTGCGGGACTTTTGGGCCATCCTGTAGGTTATGCCTTTCATGCAAAAAGGAGCAAGTGAAATATTTCAGAAGATGAAGAGCCAGCAGGTCCTGACCATAGACCAGGGTGAATATGGATGATATAGTAAATAATATAGGTATTCCAACTCATTTGAGGAACATATGTAACACTTAAAATAAGTTATTAGAGTAGCTGGAAATCTACAAATTTACCAAATCCATGCAAGTTTGTAAAAGCCACTTTTGGGAACCCACGTCAGTGATTGAACAGTCTAAGGCGTCATTCGCATGTTAAACTGGCCTACTGATGATGGGGATATAGTGGTTTGAATCTCGGCTGAGTCAACTGAGGGTGGTTTTTCCTAAATGGTTTTACAGTCTCCTTCCAGGCACATGCGTGTAGATTACCTCTAAAATGCTTCTTTCCTCATCCTTACCCCGTTATAGTATTTATCACTCATGGGTATAACCTGAAGAGGTGGTAAGAAGTGGTGATGTTTGGAAGGCAGTTTTCCCCAACCCAGAGCAGCTCAAGATCATCCAAGATGTCTCCACACTGAAGACAACTCCTACAATTCCTTGGAACTTGCAAATGGCTACAAGAATTCCTCCCCAGAATGCCAGGGATCACCAGCTCACTCACCACAAGACCAGGAGCTAAAGAGGACACTCACTAGTGGATTGTGATCCGCCCCAGGAACTACTACTACTACTACTATTAGCACCGCGTCTTACTACCCATTCGGGTTATACGCACTTACGCTAATGTGTAATGGTAGATTGATTGTGAGATGAAATGGAGGACCTACAGTTTAACGTGAAATCCGAACCACGGTGGAGGCCTGGCATTCCTCACATTCACAAGTTGTGATTAATACACGTCTTGTCAGAGGTGAAGGAAGGGTTTGGAAATCAGATAAATCTGTGCCGGGAGCGAGGATTGAACCCCGGACCCTCAGCACAGAAGTCTGACACCTTACCCCTAGACTACCAGGTCAGCCACCCCAGGAATGGAACTCTCTAACTCCATGCATATAAGAAAGAGATTTTGTGCAATGGCTCCACCCAAGGGATTAAATACCTCATTACACGGTGCCGCCATAGCCCCACCCTCAAATGGAGCCCCGTGTGCAAGAGCACGCAGCGGAATACCTACCCCTGCTAGTCGGTGAACCTGTCATCAATGGGTAGCTCACCGCCATCCTCAACCGTTTACTGGCCCTTGGCGTGGGAATTGGCCTCTCCCTAAGTGTGTTACCAGCATAATAAGAGGAGGTCAGAAACTCAGCCTTAGGTGTAGCAATGGTTTCCCAAAGAATTGACCTTAAGTTTCCCAGCGGAAACCTTGTGACCAGCTATTCCCAGCTGAAACTGGGTATGTTATACCAACCGCTTACTGTACAGTGGGTGGGGCTATCCTCCCTCCCCCCCCCTTGATTTTAGGGACCACTGCTCAGCCAAGCCTGGGGATTCCAACATGGAGGCAGCCTGTAGCGGTTTTGGGCGAGTAGATCTGAGGCAAGCAGATACCTCTTTCCTAAACTCTCCCATTGGGAGAGCATCTGGGCTGAGTAGACTATGTCTCAAACCAGGACTAAAGAGTAGACTATGTCTCAAACGAGGACTAAAGAGTAGACTGTGTCTCAAACCAGGACTAAAGAGCAGACAACACCAAACCAGTCAGAAATAGAAATGGGGAATTCAAGAACAAGCCACTTTCAAGAAAAACAAAGAGGAATTTAAAGACATCAAAGCATTTCACAACCCAAAGTGGACCTCCCAGTTTTCCTTCAAAAAGACGCTAGCAAAACAGGACCAGCAGTCCTATATCGAGAAATTGAAGGAGAAGCAAAACTGTCATATATCAAACGAAGCTACCACATCAGCGAGCAAGAATGCCTAGCCATTATCTGGGTGTTGAATAGGTATCACATATATCAAGAGAAACTATTCACTATATGAACATGTGTGTGTGTGTGTGTGTGTGTGCGTGCGCGCGTGCGTTCGCACACATAAGTTGTTCTCTTAGTTGACAGACTTATTGTGATAATCCCAAATTGTGTTTGCACAAAACATGAAGTTAGTCAGCTAAGAGACGAGCAATGCACGATGGTATGGAGCTCAAACTAAACATCTGTAAGCTGTCTATACAAGATGATACAATAAATATGCGGATACTGAACCCGAGACCTAGTAATTCAAAGTGTTATTGTTTATGCTTTTCATTATGTACAACATAATCAATTTCAAAAATGGTTTGATCAAGTATTTTTAATATTTTAGGATAAAAAATGTACATTTCTTGACATTTTTTAATATGTTCTTGTGTATAAAAAGTGCTCTGTTGATTAACAGAGTTGTTTCAGGCCAAGAACACCTAATACCAGAATTTATCACATAGGCCAGGAAAAATAGGATTTTGCCGTCAATTAATTCGTGGAAAGCTGAAAACAGTTTTAATCTCTTTATTTATATACAAAAAGAGTTATTTAAAGTTTGCAACAATTTTCTGCTTGTGCTCTAGGTGGGGTGTCACAAAAACCTCAAAATTTTCTGAATTTTTTCGTTTTTTCGGGAAAGTACTTAAAATTCTGAGTCGAATCAGCATCTCATTTTAGAAATTACTTAAAGTGGTATGGATAATGTGTGAGTTCAAATAACGACAATTTTTTCCATGTTTGGCAAAAATAGCATATTTTGGATTTTTGACCTCATATTTGTAATGTAAAATGCACTATATGAAAAATACCACTATTTTGGATATAGTACATTATCAAATTTTGTATCTGATCCTATAATTGAATATGGTTACAACGATTTTCACCAAACTAAGCCTACTCTTGCTTACCAACCTGCGAACCAAGTACCAATTTTGTGTCTAAGTAAAGTAACAATTTCGGCGAATAAATGGACTTGAAAATAAAAATGTACATTATCATGCAAATATTATTTATTAAGAATATGAAAATTGAGATACAAAGTAAAAAAAAAGTTTCAATTTACGAAATTAACATTTTTTAGAAAGAAAAAATTGAACACCTTATTGCAATTTGGCAGGTTTGGGTGGAGTGAGCTGCAAAAGCTGTTCTAATTGAAGGTTGTCGTTAGCATCTTCATTCAAAAGTTCTTCAACAGCTTCATCATCAGGTAGGATCACATCATCATCCAGGTTTGGCCCATCACCAATATCTTCTGGTGCATTGGTGCATGACGCACCTCTGCAGTTGAAGCAAACCTGAGAGCACTTCATTCCTTGCTTCCTATAACCACAAGCATTTCTACATCCCTTGGAACATTTGCAGGCAGTAATGTTCAGCAGTTCTTGTGGGGCTTGTTCGGCTGTTGATGCAACAGGGAACAGTCCATGTTTTGTTACCTTCCAACCCCATTGAGTTGGGTCTAGCCCATGACCACTCCACAAATTAATATGAAGATTCGCCCTCCATGAATGTAGTCCAGCAGCTTCTTCAGTTAGAGGAAGAGCAGCCAAGTTGAAACTACTCTGCACTAGGGATTTGGTAAATATTGTGAAGCGGGTTTCGTGTAGTGAGCAGGATTGAAGGGAGGATCCAGCATACAAAGCAGCAATGATTTTTTCACCGGCAGCACCTACTTCATCGGCAGTAGCATGACGGTTTTTGAATACTTCGACAGCCTTTTATATCTCTGAATCTTTATCAAGAAGCTTGGAGAATTTCATTTTCCCCTGTCTGAAAATGACTGATGTTGAGTCGCATCCACTGAAAGCGTGTGGAAATAATATATTGTCTTACACTTTTTTTGACATTTTGAAAGGTGCTGGGGAATATAAGACGGTCTCTGACTTTCCTTTCCCAGGATTCATCAAAAACAATCGATCAATATCAGGAGCTAACGCAGTAAGGATCACTACAATCACACTATCAGAGTGACAAGTACCTTCTATAGCCTTACTGACGATTGTTGTGTCAGCATCCTCCGCAGCTTGCTGGACAGTGATGTTTTCATCAGCTAATTTCTGAATCAACATTGAGATGAGGCGTTTTTTATTGCCTTCATTTGAGATAAACCTCTCTTTTGACATTGTCAGTAACATTGTCTCAACAAACTCAACGTTCACTGCTACATACTTGTTTCTTCTACGAAGGCGCTCTACACATCTTGTGCTCTTTTATGTTGGTTCATCTGGATAGCCATCAAATACTATGATTGATTGTGTTCCAAATTTTTTTTTACATATTCCACGTATTTATTCAAGATTCAAGAGAACTTCTCTCTCCACTCCCACGCTACTTGGTGAAGAAGAAAGCCACCATCAATCACATAAAGAACACTTAAAATATTTGAAGGAGTGTTCACTGGATTAAACAAATCATAGTAAACAGATTTACGAGATTTTCTCATCATTCCTTGTGCATCAAATAAGGATGGTGGGTGAGGAGCCAATTCAAAAGTGAAATACTTTTTGAGTTCTGATTCTGTTTTTTTTATAGAATGAAATTATTCTGAAAATGGTGTATGGGTCTATTGGCACCACTTCGTCATGCAACTTCACATTACTGGTGAAGCCTCGCATTGGTACTACTCTGTTTTTCCTGGAAAACTTCACTTGGCCGAAATTGCTCCCAACAATGCTTTCCAGGCTTTAATTTCCAATTTGGTCTAACAGATGGCAAATTATATTTTCATCCCCAACCACTCCTGTAGAAAGCAACATTACATATTTCCCAACTGGAAATGGATTGTGGCAAAGAAACCAATCTACGTCTTTCTTGCAATTACTATTATCCCTAGTTACTCTGGACAACCTTGTGTCCACATGTTGTTCAGTGGTATAAAATGATACATCACAAAAGTTCTCCACCTGTTCAGAAACCTCCATAATTGTAGGAATAGTCGCAACCAATTTAGCCAATGTGCTATCCGTGATCCCTCTTCCATGAGCTAACCTCCAGTACTTTTCATAGCTCTCATCAAGGTCTGTTCTATGGTCATGTCATACCAAAGCCCTGACCAGAATTTATCAGCTTTCCTGGTGGTGAAAAAGCCTTTTGTCACAAACATTTCATATTCCTCGGGCATCAGACGGGACTTGTGTTTCAACATATCCTGCAGGTATAAATGAAATGATTTTCCATACAAAAAATGCCACCTGGCGTGAAAGTAGTGTAATATTTCTCGTATGCTCCGAAGATGCATGTGCCAATCACCAGATCTTTCAGCTTGGACAAATTTCTTGACTATGATTAACATTTTTAAATACTGCACCAACAGCCTAGCAGTTGCTCCTCTTGACTCTAACTCATCCAGTTTGTTTGAGAACTTGTCAACGATACTTATGACTTCAGGTACATCAATATTGGCAGAAAAATCATTCCTGATTACGTCACTTATAAGGTTCAAAAATACCAACTGCTCTTCCTCTGTTATGTCCAGCATGGACAAGACAACATTGGCCAATGCAAGGTGTGCCAAACTGTGTGCCCTCAGAGCTCTGGAATACGCGTGCCCTGTCATTATTTGTAGATACAGCAGCGTAAGCCTCATTGGACAACTCCTGTAACCCACTGCCATCCATGGTGAAACCAATAGCCCCCATAAATGAAATGAGCATATGGAAACCACCAAGCCAGACGATTACCAAGTTGATTTCAGAATCAGGACCACATGAAGCTACAACATCTCTTGCCTTTGTATAAAGGGGTTGATCAAAAGCTACAAAAAAGGTTGTCTGTTGAAGTGATTTGCATTTATTTGTAGCATAAAGCAATGCTAAATAAATTGTATCATAGTTGGATGGCGGAGCATTGATGAACGGCAGGCAGAGTATACCTGATTTTGAGTAAGTTTGGCCAGTAGTAACTTTCTCCATAAACCCATTCCAACCTGGAATGTTCAAAGATCCTTGCCCTTTGCCGTACATCCACATAACATCACTGGACAAAGGCTTTATTCTGAGACTAGATAATTCTTCATCAAGGTTGAGTATCTCAATGTTAGAGAGGCCTGCTTTGGCTTGCTTTTGAAAAGCAACAATTGCGATTTTCCCAAATTTTCCAATGGTTGCTGTACCAGGGATCTATTTTACTATTTCCATGATGGTCCCCTCGGATTCCAAAGGCTCAGGTCTTGTAAATTTGATGCCGCCCATTGCGTGGAAAGTATTGGTCCTATCTAAAGTGTAAATGTGTACGTCTGCATTGTCAAAAATTAACTGAGTGAGCGAATTTTGTGCTGGAACGTCAATAACAGGTGGTTTCATGCAGGAAATTTTGAAGTGTCGCACTTCATTATAGCTACTATAAAATCCAGTCACTTAAACTATTTCCAAGAGATCCCTCGAGCCATATTTCCGGTGTATCAGCGCCCATAGGCCAATCTGCAAGGATGATCGAAAGGATTTAGCTCTGATAGCAACAATAACTGCGTAGGCAATTGAGGTCATTTTGATGTTCACTTTGTCATCATTTCGGCCTTTATTAGGAGCAATAGTTGATTTAAGGAACACACTAAGTTACGGTATGTACTCTTCAGCACTATCCAAAAAATGATCGGGTGCAGGATATGAATTGAGATTGTAGATTCTTGACCGAATGTCCTCACAGATTATGGCAGCAGCTGCTTTAGCTACACGAAGTCACTCTCCCTCTTCATTTTCCAGTTTTGATTGGTGCAATTTTATTGTCAAGATTGTGTTTCAAGTGTTTTTGAAGCATATTGTGGTTGGAGTGAACTGGTTTTTACTAGTTTTAAAGATGATATCATTTCCGTAAATATTCTCCAGCCTTTTTTGCGGAGTCTGGGTTTATGGGATTGGTCCAGTGTAATCCTTGAGAATATCACTCAGTGCAAACTGGCATTTATCTTCATTTTATTCAAGGTAATTGCATTTGTCACATAATCATTCTCCGGGCGCCCTCGCTTTACGTGTATAGGATCCCATTTTCGGTAGAACATTTTGCAGCATGTTCCATGATACCTTCCTTCAGATGCAACCAAGATCAGTCTCATTTTGAATCCGAAAAACAAAAGTTGGTTCCTTTCATCACTTTTCCTTATTGTTATGGATGCATCAAGAATGCTTTGCTTGAATTGCATTTGAGTCACTTCATGTACTGTTTCGCGTCTTGATTGGTTTACTTTTCTCTGAAGTTTTTTGAAATCTTTGGACACATCTTTCCCACAAAAAAGACAGTGTTTCTTGAAATCAAATGACGGCTCATAAGTCGATCACCTAGAGGTGCTTGGCCCAGCAGACCACTCAGCTAGTGCTGCATCAATATACGACTTCTTGTTATACGTTTTTCTGCATTTTTCACGAACAGTTACCGAAGTTCTATCCTTAAAAAAAAAGTCTTTCCGATCCTTTCTTATTTTACTACTATCAATAAATGTTTGGTTTACTCTCTCTTTTACTGCAGTGACCTGTCCTTCTAAACTTTAACCACATTTAGAACACTCCGAATCCACCATCACTTTCCATAAAACGTCACACTAACGTACATTGAAAAATATGGAGACTAAAGCTTGTAAATAAATCAAACTTGTCGAAAAAAACGCTTCTAAAAAAGATTCAGGTTCACAGAAAAAAAAAAGGCGCACAAGACAAATATTCGGCAAGGGAGCCAGTGAGAAACTAAATACGTAGGGACTCGGGGTGACCAACCACTTTTTTGTGGGGTGTCTGCAGATGGCAGGGGGGGAAAGAACAATGGTGCTGACCTTCGAAGAGGGGAGAAGGCGCATTCCCCTTTTCGTCCTTTTCTGGTAGCTCACCTTCCCTGTTCCATTATCATTATTTCATTTTTCACTTTAATGCTGACTACTTTCACTATTTACGATTCACTATTCCCACATTTAACTTATCGTAAGCTCTCAAACGTGAGCTTAATCTGCTCAAATGTTTCTTCTGATACAGGATTTTATGCTGTACAATATTCAAAATAGTGAAGTTTTTCATATAATGCGCTTTACATTACAAAAATGAGGTTGAAATTCCAAAATATGCTATTTTTGCCAAAAATGGAAAAAATTGTTGTTATTTGAACTCACATATTAGCTATACAACTTTATGTCATTTCAAAAAATGAGATGCTCATTCAAATCAAAATTTTATGTACTTTAATTTGTGTATGAGTGAAATTTTCTGATAAATGCGTCGTTTGTGAGTTATTCGCAAAAAACCGAAAGAAGTCCGAAAATTTCGAGGTTTTTGTTACACCCCACCGAGAGCACAAGCAGAAAATTGGTGCAAAATTCAAATAACTCTTTTTACAGGTAAATAAAGAGAATAAAACCGTTTCCAGCTTTCCACGAGTTAAATGACGGCACAGCCTTTTTTCTTTGCCTTAGTTTCCTGGTTTCATACAAGAGCAAATAGTTGAATGAATGACAACAATAAAACCATTTACCAGAACAAGAGCAGTCCTAATGGATAGAAGAACTTGGCCATGTGCTTCCGAAGAACAATCTCGAGGTGATCCATTGGGAGAGAATGCTCCAGCCAAAACTCAATTCCCTAAACACAACATTGTGCTACTTTTAGAATTTGATTAGTCATTTTATTTTTTACCACATTTAAAACACAAGACAAAATAATAAGAATAAGTATTTCTAAAAACTGTTGTTTATTAGAATGTGATAAATGTTTAAAAATTGTTGAAACATGATAAAAAAAATAAAAAAAATTTCTTTGGGACACATTATTTAAGTGTCAGTGTTTTTGACTGACATATTAACCATTCCCTTGAAATAGTTTGATCCTGGTTTGGCGCACTAAACAATGTTTTAGAAAAGGTATTTTTAAGTTGTTTTAACATTTGTTTTTATTGTAAAATATTGGCGAGTTTATTACTATTGGGTCCATTTGTACTTAAAGTTGTAAAAGTCGAATATTGACATATCAGGTAATAAAATACAAAATTAAAGTTAAATATCAACTGTATGCAGAGATAATAAAG
>CABFWB010000589.1:114540-147676 GCA_902151455.1 Timema bartmani
CATTTTAACACAAATAGAATAATATTTCGGCACTGTTGCCATTATCAAACACAAAGAAGAGAGAGTAAGGCAACAGTGCCGAAATATTATTCTATTTATGTTAAAATGTGTGTGTTACTACTTCTAATATAGAAGACAGAAGAAAGGAAGATGTCACCTTTGTGCATTAGATTATTCCCACATTTTTCCTCTTTCCCTAGGTGGGCTTTCTTCATCAAATCTACTCTTAGCGGTTTATTTTTCCTTTTTCTTTAGTTCTATCAATTTACTTTACTATAAAATTATTTAGCCATTGGGCCACCTCATTTATATATATATATATATATATATATATAAATGAATAAAATATTGTAAAGTGCTTTATATATTAAAAACACAATCTTTACCGTGGTATTTAAAAATGTTTATTATATTCACTAGGTTCCTTAGCTTATAAAAACAAATAAAACTTATTTAAAGGAAATATTACAATGGTTTAAAACTTCCCAACAACCTTTTTGTCACTAAATCTGTTTTGTTTATGTTTTAGTCGCTTAACATTAAATGAAATATTTTGCAAAGTTTTTCAACACAAAAACAACTTCTCTACAATTTGTGTATACTGTGCAGACCAATTTTAAGATTAGTGTCATTCAATTACTGTAAAATATACATTTACCTTTTTGATAATATAGTTGGAGTCGTAGAAGCCATGGAAATATTCTAAGACATAGTGCAACGTTTTTGGTCCATAGCAAGGGAACTCAATAGTGCAAAAAGATTGACTCACACCCCCTGTACCAAAAATGGGAGCTGCCCTGTCAGAACCTTGCTCCTACAAACAAACAATGACAGGACATTTATTATTAGAGATAGAGAGGAAATACCAAATTACAAGAAATTAGATTATGAGGGGATGGTGGAATGACACTCAATAATATAACACAAGGATTTTAAAGTGTCAATAAAGTATATTTGTTCTCCATGCTTATGGTTATGAACCTAGAGAACATTTAGTGGGTATCAAAACTAGAGAACATTTAGTGGGTATCAAACCTAGATAACATGGGGTATCAAACCTGAATAAGTTATGGGGTATCCTACCTAAATAACATTTAGTGGGTATCAAACCTAGAAAACATTTAGTGGGTATCAAACTTACAGACCAATGAAAAGGTGTAAAAAAATATTTTTTAATTCTCTCCCTCTGCCAATAGTAAGAAATAAAACAGAATTTTCAAATATAATTTACTAACTAAAATAGTTGCAATAAAAAATGTAATAAAATTAATTAATTGATTTGTATTATCCAGTATTTGTTCTTTTGCTATTCGATTCAAAATTATGTGATACAATAAAAGTGCTAGTTTCACACTCCAATCCATTTTATTATGTTTTTATGATCAAGTTATTATATTATTTTATTATTTATGAGTAATGCTCTTTGATAGTCACAAACAGACTCCAGACACTTCTTGTACTACCAAGAAAAATTAAGGTTCAACTAGCATCACTCCACCCAAACGTGGGAAAGGAGTCCTGACTTTGAAACTGGGTTCAGTAAATGTTCTTCAAAACTCCCCAACTTATATGAATGAATAAAAGAATAAGACTTAAACTAGGAAAACAGTAGCTTCAACAGGAATTAACGTAGACTTCCCAACCTAAATTTCTTTAGTATAATTTGTTAATATGTACACTCATCCCTGTAATAAACTCAACATTTTGAAAAATATACCATAGCTCGATCATGATGAAAAACTTTTATTCATCAATTAAATTTAGGAAACTTAGAAAAATACACCAAAAACATAAAAATATAAATTTATGTGCTTAAATAAATATTTTAATCACTATTTTTAAAGTCCAGTAGGGCCCCAATTTACGGCATTATTCTCTTTAAGGTGTTCTGCTAAAACAGTGGTTTTCAATTAATTACTTGTTTACTATATTCTCACTCTACCGTGTTTTTTGGCATGATCCGTGCATTGAAAGGCTTTGGCCACCATTTTATGTTGATAATACAGTCTGTTTACATTAGTGATAGGCACTAATGGATGATTTTAACTATTGATTGTTGAATGATAAAACTATTGAACTATTGATAGTATTCATTTGTTTGTTTTTATTTGCGCACTTTATTATGATGATATAAACGACTAAAAAAGGGCCTAGAGCCTAACCTGTCATATGAGCGAGGCCCTAATGTGTAAAACAAAAAATTGGATACCAAATAATTATTGTTTTTTGTTTTGTAAATAATCTTTGTTTTGTTCTTTGTTATAAAATGAAAAAAGTTTGCAAATACTCGCAACTGTTTAACATTAAATAAGATAAAATATGTAAAGGTTTTATATTTGTGGATACAAAAGCAGTGTTAAAGAAAGCAAGTAGTGAAATGAGTGAATACCGGTGATACATATATCGTATTTCTAAAATGAGTGGATCGACATACCCAATCGTGATTTTCAAAGTTGCCTGTCCTGAAGGAGATGGTGGTGCTTGGTATGCCTGGAACCTCCTTTGGAACATCATTTGAATTTCCAGAGCCATGAGGCAGCTTGATCACTCGTTTAGTTGTCTTCAACATCACCAACTTCCCTTCGAGTTCTCTAGTATCTTCGTTAGGAGTTTTTCCAAGCTGCAGAAACCATTATAATCTCTATTACCAGACTAATAACATATGTAATACAAGAATATTATCATTCGTATCAAGTAGAGGTGCACATTTAGGTTAAGTTGTGAACTGTAAAAGATTTGGTGAAGAGATTCAATTGTAGTTATTCCTTGAATAATCTTAAAATCAAGAACTTTGATAAATATAATGACAGTGATGTTATAAAAAAATACTAATTGTGATTATTTAAAAAATTCTCTACATTATTTACACCTTGTTATAACATTCCCTCACCTGACTACTATTGAGAGCTGTGACGAGCTCTGACCCTGTTGTAACATTCTCTCACCTGACCCTGTTGTAACGTTCTCTCACCAGACCCTGTTCTAACGTTATCTCACCTAGACCCTGTTATAATATTCTCTAGCCCGACTGATGTAACATTCTCTCACCTCACCCTGTTGTAACATTCTCTCACCTGACCCTGTTGTAACATTCTCTCACCTGACCCTGTTGTAATGTTCTCTCACCTGACCCTGTTCTAACGTTATCTCACCTGACCCTGTTATAATATTCTCTAGCCCGACTGATGTAATGTTCTCTCACCTGACCCTGTTGTAACGTTATCTCACCTGACCCTGTTGTAACATTCTCTCGCCTGACCCCGTTGTAATGCAGGGGTGCAGAATATGTCCGAACGCGCGAACGAGGTTCGAGGGATATTAAAGCAGTCCTGGGGAAATTTGGGGCTGGAAAAAGTCCAACAATTTTGTTGACGTTTTTAGTAAATTCTGGTTGACATGGTAGTTTCATTTGTATGAAAAACAAAGGCTGATGACACTCAACACCGGCACTATCAGTATGTGCTATAGTGAGGCAGTGCCGGTGTAAGCACAAAGAGTTGCGGTGTCTAGGGGCTAAGATAATGTGTCAGAGTTCTAGATAAGAAGTCTGAGGTTGAGATAAGGGGCAAAGGAAAGATCTAATAATTCACCTGGCTAATGGCGTGATTGAGTGATGATTCATCAGTCACCTTCTCTACCGCGGGTGTTTGGTAGCTAGGGCGGGGGAGGGAAGGGAAGGGTGAGTGATGTTTTAGTTTGAATTCAGTCACCCTTATATCTCGGCCTAATTGGCGATGTGTTTATTTAAACTCATGACATGCTTGTAATGATTGTATAACCATAAAATTGTTGTTTTTAGTGGACCTATTAAGGTTTGTACATTGTACAATAGATAAATGTTTATAAAAAATTATATGGTTTAGTGAAACAAATGTTTACTATGTCGACTTTTAAGAGCAAACAAGACGTCAACTGTACTTATTGTGAACGGCGTTGCAGAAGTGATAAACTAGGATATCACATATCTAATAAATATCCCCAAGAAAAACCTAGAAGTAAGGATCAAGGGAGTATTGCAAGTTTTGTAAAACATAAATTATGTGATCAGGAAAAATTCATAGTCGTAAATAGCGATAGTATTTCCCCTAGTGTGGTTGATAGTGATAGACCTTGCAGTAGTGGCGAGTCTACGAAAAACGAAAAGTCTATGAAAATCAACCATTAAACCAAGGCCTCCCGGAATTACACTCCATTGCCTCTTACTCTCAAGATGTAAAATTAAACGTTGGCACCAATAAGCCTACTGGTACCAATGAACAATTAATAACAATATGTAATGCACACAAGGAGATGGGAGAAAACTAATTTTTATACGGTAGGTACTATAAAAATAACTATGATTAAAAATATATTTAAATTTGAATTTTCCAATCTATGTAGCAGGTAATAATCCTTATTCCCTTCAGTCTCTATAAAATATTCAATGTTTTATTTTGAGTGCTATGGTTTACGGGAATTTTTTTTATGGAAATGTTATGTTCTGGGGAAATATTGGATCTCTGAACATATTCTGCACCCCTGTTGTAATATTCTCTCACCTGACCCTGTTGTAATGTTCTCTCACCTGACCCTGTTGTAATGTTTTCTCACCTGACCCTGTTATAATATTCTCTAGCCCAACTGTTGTAATGTGCTCTCACCTGACCCTGTTGTAATGTTCTCTCACCTGACCCTGTTATAATATTCTCTAGCCCGACTGATGTAATGTTCTCTCACCTGACCATGTTTTAACGTTATCTCACCTGTCCCTGTTGTAATGTTATCTCACCTGACCCTGTTGTAACGTTATCTCACCTGACCCTGTTGTAATGTTCTCTCACCTGACCCTGTTATAATATTCTCTAGCCCGACTGTTGTAACATTCTCTCGCCTGACCCTGTTGTAATGTTCTCTCACCTGACCCTGTTGTAATGTTCTCTCACCTGACCCTGTTATAATATTCTCTAGCCCGACTGTTGTAATGTTCTCTCACCTGACCCTGTTTTAACGTTATCTCACCTGATCCTGTTGTAACGTTATCTTACCTGCCCTGTTGTAACGTTATCTTACCTCACCCTGATGTAACGTTATCTCACCTGACCCTGTTGTAATGTTATCTTACCTGCCCCTGATGTAATGTTCTCTCCCCTGACCCTGTTGTAATGTTATCTTACCTGCCCTGTAATAAGTTATCTCACCTGACCTTGTTGTAATGTTATCTCACCTGACCCTGTTGTAATGTTCTCTCACCTGACCCTGTTTTAACGTTATCTCACCTGACCCTGATGTAACGTTATCTCACCTGACCCTGTTGTAATGTTATCTTACCCGCCCCTGATGTAATGTTCTCTCACCTGACCCTGTTGTAATGTTATCTCACCTGACCCTGATGTAATGTTCTCTCACCTGACCCTGTTGTAATGTTATCTCACCTGACCCTGTTGCAACGTTCTCTCACCTGTCCCTGAGAGTTGCTGCCCCAGGCCCACACCTTGCCCCCAGTACTCTCGAGAGCCGTGGTGAACTCTGAGCCGCAACACACCTGCTGTAAGCGGAGACGTTCACCTATGCTCGGGATGGCTCCTGAGATACTTGTCTTGGAGTTAAGAGACTGTTAAACATACAAACAAATAGACACAACTCCTTATACTCTAGTTGAATGCAGCCCTTGCTTGGGAATCACAGTTTGATTCTATGTGGGAATAACCAGTCAAGAATATTCACAAGAAAATGGGTTTGTGCCCCTCCCATAAATGTATATAATTGCTTGGGATGTGGTTATTGTTAGCCCTTAATGGTGCGCCCTGGGGTATATTTATTGGTTTGTTACACCGTCAAATGATTGAGAAGTGTCTTATTATATCCTTCAGTGTGGCCTTGACTGTTGCCTGGTAGAGAAGGAATTAAATTAATTTAATTAATTGTCACCGGCTTCAGGTGGCCACATGGTCTAAGGAGCCACTCTCACGATAAATTAGACTACCAATGTAAGGGAGATTGGGGTTTGAATCACAGTCAGGTGTCACGAGGGTGGGTTTGCCTAAAAAATTTCTTCCGTGCAAATGCGGGTACACTTCCTATGAATTTAATTTTCCTCATCCCTAGCACATTAGCTTAATTAGTACATATGTGTACAACCTGAACAGATAGTAAGATGTGGTGATAAAATAATCAATGGTCTCTAAATTGAAGGTTTTTGAAAGAGACTAATTATTGGGTGACAAGTTTTTACTCTTTATCAAATTGATTTTTGGACAGTTATTCCATTGTTTAATGCATCACAGTCTAACTATTAGCTCAGTTGGTAGCGTATATGTCTACTGAGCTAAGCCCCCGAATTCGATTCCCGGCATGGCCGAAAAATATATTATTGGTGAGATGTGGGTTTACCCTTTCACAGTGATGAATTAACGGCCAGGGGTCTGGATGTTGTGCTTGTCCTAGTCTTAAGTTATACTATACGACAGGCCTAGCAAGCCGGTAGTGGAAAATAGATAAAAAAAAAAGACTCAGGCACAGACTGGAAACAGTTAGTTCTATATATTTTATTTTATGTTGGCCTATTGAATCAATGGTCCTCGGTTTGAGTTAAGTTATTATTGGTGAATTCCTTAAAAATTAGTGACTACATAAGTCGTGTTCAAATATAACAAATTTGTTATACAAAGTACAGATATTGATAAATAAAACTAATACCCACTTGGGGTTATGTCTCCCTTACAAGTTGGCAAAATATTCCAGGAATTTTCAGATAATCATTGAGGTCAGTTCTTGTTTCTATTTTTTTTTAAGTATAATTACATTTTTTCCTCTAAATTGTATTTTTACTGGACATATATCCACAGTGTATTTGTACTAGTACCAATTAGCAAAATAAGAGCCTAAACAATATTTTTTTATAACGATTTTAAACTAGAGCTCTCTGAGATAAACATTACAGGTTATAAATTATGGCACTAGCTATTTACAAACAAAACAAACCTTATTATTTATACTTTAGTTTGATTTTATTTATTCCAAGTAGCGACAATACTGTGAAAAACTGAAAGGAGATTAAAGTAATCTGCACACCTACTTATGACAAATATAGCAATGCAATGCACTTGTGTTAAATATACCAGAACACCTACTTATGTTAAATATACCAGCACACCTAAATGTGTTAAATATATCCCGCACACCTACTTGTGTTAAATATACCAGCATGCCTACTTGTGTTAAATATATCAGCATCCCTACTTGTGTTAAATATATCAGCCCACATACTTGTGTTAAATGTACCAATGCACCATACATACTTGTGTTAAATGTACCAGTGAACCACACATACTTGTGTTAAATGTACCAGTGAACCAAACATACTTGTGTTAAATGTACCAGCGCACCTGATCAAGGGTTAAAAGTAAAAGAATACTGATATTATTTTTCTGACTAAGATCAATTTTTTATTCCCATATGTTAACAATACAATAGGTCTATTTTAGATATGTTACCTCTCTCCCAACATTAATGTCTAATCAGATGATTGATACGTGTACAAACCTTTAAATTTGCTGTGCTTGTTGACAAAGGTGTTGGTATTGGAACTTCCCTTCTTGAGCCATTTCCAATCTGCCCATCCAAGTTGCGGCCCCAAATATATAGCACCCCCTCTTTGGTTAGAAGTGCAGAGTGATGACAGCCACAGGATATCTAGGGAAATGAAGAGATTATTAGAAAATACCGTTGCATTCTGTTGGCGGATGCATTCTATGCCAACCTTCATCATTAATAAATATAACACGTTGAGTGTACCTGCATTATTAATCAAAGTACCATATAAGGTGTAACTAAATAACTATAACCATTGAAGGGAACCTGAATGATTACAACCATTGTAGTTATCTGAATGATTATAGTCATTGAAGTGTTCTGAATGATTACAACCACTAAAGTTAAAAAAAATTACAACCATTTAAGATATCTGAAAAATTATAACCATTACATTTGAATTGTTACAACCATTGAGGTTATCAGATTATTAGACCCATTAAAGTTATCAAATGATTATAATCATTGTATTTATTTGAATGATTACAACTATTGAAGTTAGCTGAATGATTACCATCATTGAAGTTATCTGAATGATTACCATCATTGAAGTTATCTGAATGATTACAGCCATTGAAGTTATCCAAATGATTACAACCATTGTAGTTATCTGAATGATTACCATCATTGAAGTTATCTGAATGATTACCATCATTGAAGTTATCTGAATGATTACAACGATTGAAGTTATCTGAATGATTACAACCACAGGGGACTGTGATCTCAAGTTTTTTTAATTCCGAGAGTCGATCTTGAATGAGCTGTTCATAAAGATCTTGAGTATCGAGTCAAGTCAAGGCTGGGCTGAATACATATAAAATTTTAAAAGTTAATTATGTTAATAAAAAAAACAATAAATATGTATTATTATTTTATTTTTTTTGTGAAAGAGGAGACAAATATTTAGAATAAAATATATTTTAGATTTGTTTTTAAATATTTAAGAAGGAAAGAAGAACATTTTGGGAGCTGAAGGAGTAGTCAGAGGACAGGGCGCAGTGGCGGTCTAAGTTCACTAACAAAACAGTAATGTGGCTGTAGCAACCTTCTTGTTTCATAATTCACATGCAAGTACATGATCCCACACCCCTTGCTCCAGTTCACACTCACGATGGCAGTCCGCAAACCAATTCTAGCTGCGCAAAGAACTGTGCCGTGACTGACGCTTGTCAAGGGAGGAGTGGGAGATATAATTGTGACACCAGGTGTCACACAAGCCTCAGAGGAAATTCTTCAACACCACAGTCATAAAGCTAAAGACAACATAAATGCACTCAAAGTAGTCAGGAACACTGATACAAATGTCCAAAAGCAAGGGTAAAGTGTCATTTTTGTAATAAAGTTGGTCATTATGCTAAATTCTGGTGTAAGAATAAGTCTTTGGTTAAAAACTTATTAGTTCAGTCCACTTCAATGACCTATGTCTAGGTTCATTATATATTCGGGAAAAACTCACATATATAAATTTATTAACATGGGACATAAATATTATAATAGATGGAAGAAGTCTTTGCTGTATATCCTGGACACAGGGGACCAGACTGATATAATGGGTTTAAACACTTAAAGAAGTCTTAGTTTATCAGAAAATAAAATAAACTCTACGTTTAATCATGTCCTAACATTTGGTAAAGAGTTGCTTAGTGTTATAGGTGAAGTTGATTTGAAAGAAAAGAAGTTGTAAAGAAGTGAAGAAGTTGTTATAACATTCCATATAATTGAGATGGATTGTAATACAATTCTAGGTCTTAAAACTTGTGCAGAACTTAGTTAAGAGAGTTAAGATTCGGATGGACACCTATATAAGAACAATAATGTTATATAGCCTATTTTTGAGAAATTATGCATAGTAACAACATGGGTTTTTTTGTTATATATTTAACTTGTAAATTTAAAATGAACTTGTAATATACTTTATCGCAGAGATGTGTATAGGTTAAGTTGGTCAATCTGGACTGAACTTACTAGAGTAGTTATGGCAGGAAATGATGGATAAAATGTTCTGATCTAAGACTTTATCTTTTGTCATATTTGGCGTTATTACATGTGTGAGTTATGTGGTTCGTGTACAAGAATAAATATGTGTATGTGTAAGGACAAAAAAGTTTGGCGACGAGGTGATTGATATGATAACCCATGCTATAGGTCAAGCCACCGAGGGGTAGATAATGGTAGCGTTTTTATCAAGTTTCCCGGAATTTGATACCACCCAACCACACACAAGGACAAACTACGCAAAGAGGTTGGAACACTTTTTCATTGCTAATGACATAATCAACGATAAGAAGAAATGGTCTATAGTGTTTTGTGTGATCGGGATAAAACATTTGATCGCTTAACTGCGTTAGTGGCACCAGAGAATCCCGATTCTAAATCATTTGGTGATTTAGTTACAGCTTTAAACGGCCATTTTGCGCCAAAACACAATGAAATTGTACAAACTTTCAATTTCAGCAAAAAGGATCTGCGACCCAGCGAGTCCATTGAATATGTTGCTGTTTTGAGAGAGAGATGGCCAATCGTTGTAACTTTGGAACATTTACAAATCGAATGCTGCGGGATCATTTAGTGCAGGGGGTCGCGGATGAGACAGTGCAGCGCGAAATGCTTTCTAAAAACGAAATGAAGTTAGATAAGGCAATTTCCTTGGCAGTAAGTAGTGAAGCAGTGGCACAACATCAACGCGCAATGCGGCCAACTTCCGCAACACCGGTTGGGTATCAAGGCCAAGAAGCAGGCCCAATGGAAGTACACAGACTATCTAGAAACCACCAATCTCAACATAGAGGTGCAACTAAGCAACAAAGATTTTCTCCAAACCAATAACAGGATCAACGGTGTTATCGTTGTGACAAAGAGCATCTAACCTCTGAATGTCCATGGGCGAATGTGATATGAAGTTTTTGTAAGAAGTTGGGCCACATAGAAAGGATATGTAGGTCGAAGAAACAAAATTACGTCAAACGAAGAGTGCAACACCCACAAACCAATCATCTAGCACCCATGGAAACTGCAAGATCAGAATTAGATATGGCATATCAGCTGTTTTTTATGGGATCTGAAACTAGAGACAACCAACCCTTCCGCATAAATGTAATGTTGAATGGAACTAAACATCACATAGAGATTGATTCAGGAGCAGCCCTGACAGTATATGGACCTCTAAACCAAAACTTATGAGTTCTGATATTCAGCTTTGCACCTGGGGAACAAAACAGCCCCTTTGTATCCTGGGTTGGTGTAATATGAAGGCCACATACAACGGTCTGTCCGCTACTCTGGTCGTAACCGTGGTGGAAGGAAATGGGCCAAGCCACCTCAGGATAAATTGGTTCACTGAGTTGGGAATTAAAGTGCAAGGAATTCACCATATCACTGATAGTAAGTTCATGGAGACAGTACAGAAATTCTCAGATTTTGAAGATCACAAACTAGGAGAATATGTTGGACCACCACTTTACATTAAAAATGGACCTCTCAGTTCAACCTCAGTATCTACGGAGATGTCCAATGCCGCTGGCTCTGGCAGACGATGTCAATTGAGAGATTAAAAGGTTAGTTGATGAAGGGATATACAAACCAGTATCATTTTCAAAGTGGACTACACCCCAAGTTATTGTGCCAAAGCGGGATGGATCTCTGCTGTTGTGCGGGGACTACCGGAGTACAGTTAATAAAGCTCTATGCCTTGATAAATACCCTTTACCAACTGCGACTGAAGCTTTTGCGTGCCTAACAGGTGGAACCATATTTTCTAAGCTTGACCTTGCACATGCTTATGCCCAAGCTAAAGTGGATGAAGAATCTTCCAAAATATTGACGGTTAATACGCCAAAAGGCTTGATGCAGGTGACTAGAATGCCTTTTGGAATTAGTGCAGCACCGGGGATTTTCCAGAGGCTTATTGAAGCTCTATTTGCAGGTATACCAGGTACAGCGGTACTCCTGGATGACATACTTATATCGGGCAAAGATAGAGAACAACATAATTCCAGAGTAACAGGAATTACTATAAAGATTGAGTGATGCAGGGTTGCGGTTAAAGGAGGACAAGTGCAGGTTTGGAGTTCCAGCAGTGTCATTTTTAGGTTTTCAGGTAGACGGCCAAGGCATTTACAAGGTTGAAGCCATACACAAAGCTCCAGCACCTAAGAACGAAACAGAACTTCAAGCTTTCTTAGGACTTCTCAATTTTTATGAGAGATTCCTGATGGACAAAGCTACTGTTTTGGAACCCCTACACCGTCTTCTAGATAAGGATACACCTTGGCAGTGGACTCAAAACCATGGGAATGCATTCAATAAAGCAAAAGCCATTTTAACATCAAACTTAGTTCTGACGTATTATGATAGAAGTAGATCCTTGATTATCATGTGATACATCTCCTTATGTGGTTGGAGCGGTTCTCTCCCATATTATGGACAATGGAATGGAAGCTCCAGTAGCGTTTGGATCAAGAACACTGTCACAAGCTGAGTGTAACTACGCTCAAATCGATAAAGAAGCTTTGGCGGTTATATTTGATGTTAACAAGTTCCAGCAGTTTCTCTTGGGCTGATCATTCACAATAGTCACAGATCACAAGCCACTTCAAGGATTATTTCATCCTACTCGCCAGACGCCAAGTGTTATGACATCGCCGATGTTACGGTGGAGTTTAATGCTAGGAGGTTATGCTTATAACATTATTTATAGATCAGCAAAACACCATGGAAATGCAGATGGGCTTAGCAGACTCCCAATGAACACTTCAGAAACTGTGACTATAGAACCCAGGGGTATTTTTATGCTAGACATGGAGGACCAGCCTATCTCAATGATTGAAATTGCCAGGGAAACAGTAAAGGATCCTGTGCCGTGTAAGGTTAAAGAGTGGGTTTTACAGGGTTGGCCCGAAGAAGAGCTCGCACCTATACATGGTGGCCTAAAATGGACGCAACCATACAGGAAGTAGTGGGAACTTGCCAAACCTGTCAAGAAAGCCGGGACAATCCACCACAGGTCCCAGTACAGTCATGGACAGCACCAACAAGCCCGTAGATTCGTTTACACATTGACATGGCAGGGCCGATACAAGGACAAAACTTTTTAATACTCGTGGATGCGCATTCTAAATGGCCTGATGTCAGACAGATGAAGTCTACAACATCAACGAGCATAATAATGGAACTAAGAGACATTTTTGCTACACATGGGCTTCCGTCAGTCTTAGTAAGTGACAATGGTCGTAATTTGTGTCTGAAGAGTTTGAACGGTTTCTTAGTCTCAATGGAATTAAGCATTTAACAGCAGCATCATATCACCCTGCAAGCAATGTGCAAGCAGAACATATGGTTCAAACAGTTAAGAAACATTTGGGAAGAACGGCAGGCGACTGGCATACTAGACTCACAAGAATCCTCCTCATGCTGCAGACAACCCCCACTGGAACTACAGGCCAAAGTCCAGCTCATCTTCTAATTCATCGCCAACTCCGAACACGTTTGGATGTGCTACATCCAGATAGACAAACAACAGGCTTTGCGGCACTCCCTCAAGATATGGAGAATATGCGAGTCCTTACAGAAGGAGCAGCAGTCTGGGCAAGGCAGTATGGAGTACAGAGTTATAAATGGATGCCAGCAGTGGTCACTGACGTGCTAGGGACAAATATGTACCGTGTCAGTTTTAAGGAGGAACTTGGACAAACGAGACACATAAACCAACTTCGAAAACGCTATGAAAGAACACTTCAACCAGAGGATGCCTCGGAGAGGCCACTTTCACAAGTTAAACCGGCAAAATACCCAGATAAAGACCTTGTGACACATCAGAGAGCAAGACCCCTTCAACAACTACCACTTCCGGCAAGAGAAGACCACGAGCAGCAACCAGTAGAAAACCCACAACCCCGGGAACAGCAACCAGCAGCACTGATAGACAACACAGGTCAATAGCCAGAAGCACTGATAGACAACACAGGTCAATAGCCAGAAGCACTGATAGACAACACAGGTCAATAGCCAGAAGCACTGATAGACAACACAGGTCAATAGCCAGAAGCACTGATAGACAACACAGGTCAATAGCCAGAAGCACTGATAGACAACACAGGTCAATAGCCAGAAGCACTGATAGACAACACAGGTCAATAGCCAGAAGCACTGATAGACAACACATGTCAACAGCCAGAAGCACTGATAGACAACACAGGTCAACAGCCAGAAGCACTGATAGACAACACAGGTCAACAGCCAGAAGCACTGATAGACAACACAGGTCAACAGCCAGCAGCACTGGTGGATAACACAGTTCAACAACCAGCAACACCAGAATCATGGCCTCTTCTGAGGCCACGGAGACAGTTGCGTATTCCTGTGTACTTGAGAGATTATGTGTAGATATCTAGCAGTAATATACTCTATTGCAGGGAGTGTAATGTTAAGTGGGTCAATCTGGATTGAACTGACTAGAGTAGTTATGGCAGGAAGTAATGGACAACATGTTCCGATCCATGACTTTATCTTTTGTCCTATTTGGCGTTATTATTTGCATGAGCTATGTGGTTTGTGTACAAGACTAAATATGTGTATGTGTAAGGACATAACACAAAACACGATTTATTAATTTTTTAAAATCAAAATAACTAAAATCGAAGGCTAAGCCTTGTACTATTTCCTTAGTTGCCTTTGAATCAACCGGTTGGGCTGCACTAAACTAGGTATGGATAATTCCATTGCTTACGCCAGCTGTTCAGTTGAAAATACAAATTGAACAATGTGTTTTTAGGTACATATACATTTGAAAATGAGATGAAACTATTCTGAAACCTTGTTATTTTTATTATTCTTTTGAAATGTGGTAAACAAAAATAAATAAAACAATATCCTGTTCAAATTATAAATAAGTTATGCAATTATTTAGCTTATTTATTATGTTAGCCTTTTGTATTTTTTTTATATGTGTAACGTTTATATAGTTATTTTTTAAAATTATGAACTCTAGTTACAAAATATATATATAAGGGTATTATTACGACTATAAATAAAAAATTGAAAGAACCAGAACAGTAAGAACTGAGAAGAACAGGAACATATTTTTCTCTAACTAGGACCAGATCCAGAACTTTAAATGTTTGTTTGGTGAACCAAAACAAGACCCAAAATCGATTCTTTATCTCGGTTCGACTCTCATATATTGTATTAATACTTATAAAATACCGTAACACAAATAATAAAGTAAATTGTTTGGCTGCGAACAAATACAATATTTTAGTATTTTCTAAAATGCCCTTTGTATGTAACTTGGATTGTAGCATAATAATAATTACTATAGAGAAAGGCCCACTAAACTGTTGTTAATTACAGTCATCAATTAAAGGTCAATTTTCACAATACATTTTAGATAAGAATTGTTGAAAAAATATAAGTCTACCTGTTTAAATTAGGGCTGGGCTGATGCCGATAACTGATCCAATTTACCGGCTGATATCGGCACAATCGGCCAAGGATTGTCAGTTTTTTATCATGTAGATATTTTATGCTGATAATTATATATATTTAAATATATTTAAATTCTCATGTCATGAAAATATAAGTCATAGTTCAAACAAAAATATATAAATACAGTCTCTCTCTTGTATTGAACACAAATTCTTTAATTGTGTGTTAGATATTCTATTTTATAATAATCAGCAAAACCAGCATTCTAAACAAAATAAACCATTCAATTATATTTACCTTAAGGCTTATTTCAAATTATGAAATACTTGATAAATATATTAGCGATAAAGATTTCTTCAAGTAACAAAGTTAAACCCTATCAAAAACAATATTAGGTGGGCCAGTATGATTGTATTTGTTGTGGATTTATGAAAAATTAAAAATACATCACATTATGGTGCATGAAGTCATCTGCATGCAGATTACTGAGCGCTCCAAGATCCGCTCAATTAATCGCTCACTGAGCTCTCCTAATATCAGTTCTTAGAGCGAGTGCAAGTGTAATGTCGAAGTACCAATTTACCGATGTTATAAATGGTAGTTTGGCTATTTTGTCATTTAACTGAGAGCTAATATATTAATCATTTAAAAAAATAACTAAATCAGCATCATTTACTGGCAACAAAATATCGGCATCAGCAATATCTGCAAAAGGGCTTATTGGCCCAGCCCTAGTTTAAATATAGGCACCCACCTTAGTAAGGTAGTTTTAAAACAACCTCGTATGTTTATTAATCTCTATCAATCTATTATAGTGTGTCACTACACAATCAAGTGTTCAAAGATGGATGACAAGTCTCGTCAAATATATAACATCACAACTTTTTGATGGGTACTATCCAGCTAGAAATGTGGTAAAACTAGATACTGTAGTTTAAACACATAACTATCAATTTATAGATATATAGGCTTAACGTTTGTGCATGATGATTAATTTGCAACAGACTGGCATCATATTTAGTTTTGGGGAATACATCTGTATAGTACCTTACAGGCTATGAAATCCCACCACTGTCAAGATGTTTGTCATAATTCAAATACATTTTTAAAACCTAACAATATTTGTTATTTAAAGTGAATGGAATCATTATATTAAAAATAAAGAAACTTCACAAACTGTACAGTATTTCCTTGGCAACAATTCAATTTCTTAGTTACACCCATATAGTAAGCCTACAAATCAACCTTATCTTTGTTTCTTTGACACTCCACAAATTATAAACATAAACATTTTATTTACAAATGGGCTAGACTTTTCAAATTCAAGGAAACAAATTTGCCAACATCAGAGGAAAAACTGGATTCTGTGACTTTGCCAATAATATAGAAACATTAAATCCCAAAAAACAGTACAATTTAAAAAAAAATTGAGCCTATTATTTGTGGTTGCTCTGTTGACATGTGCTGTATTTAAATAGGCTGATAATAGATCTCATGAACGAGTTATAGAAAAGTATGGTTTGCTTAACAAAGGTTTGGCAGGCACCCAGTGGAATATAGGCCCTAAGATTAATGGCATTTTGCTCAAATATTTTGATAAACTCTAAATTAATACCTTATATTAAATGTGTATTTAAGTGTGTGGATGACGCGAGGGGGGCGGGGAGGGAGGGGGTGCTATCTCCTGCTGTCACCAGATGCACACTTTGACAACTGCATAAGGATGGCGGTCGTAAAACTTCTAAATTCTTATTCAATATAATTACTAGTAAATTGTTTATAGGTAATCACTCACATTTTATTCTAAACATTTAGATTTTTAACTCTTGTACATAAGCTACAGTAGATTTAGAGTATAGTGGTTGTAAAACTCCCTCATATCACAATGCTGTGTTCCAACTGACTGTTTTTATTCCTACCCTAGGTAAAGTCCCTTTGGACTGACATGCAAGACACTTAGAACACTCATCAGAGTCTCAACCATATAAGCTAAAACAATCATTTCACACAATTGCTTGGACATCAGTCAAGTTTTATTATAAATACAAACAAAGTGACTGAAAAATGAACCAGTCCAAAAAGAACGTGTCAAAAAAGGCCATGTATGCAGACGGAAGTGGTGATGAAAGCTCCAAGTCTGACAGCGATTTCGATGATGATGAGGATCCTGATAAAATAGAAGTTCCAGGTGGTGGTAAAGATCTAGCAACAGCTGCATCAATCAACATTTTCAAAGATGAACAAGAAGGAAAAGTAAAACTGGAACTTGGGGCAAGTGGTACAAATAATGCCCCATCAAATGTGCCGCAGAAAATGTCCAATGGATTAGTAACCAAAGGAAACTCATCTCTTGGATTTGAAAAAGTTCCTTTAAGCAACCCAGTCCCTATGGATAGATTGCCTTTCTCTCCTGCTGGTTTTCTAGGGGGTATGGGTGACATGAGCGCTCTAAGTGCCCTGAACTTCTTTCCTGGCATGGGCATGCCAGGACTTCCTCCTGGGCCCAATATGAGCGCCGCAGCTGCGTCACAATTCTTACAACAAACACTAGAGATGACTCGAATGAACATGGGAATGAATCCCATGAACATGGCAATGAGCTCTGCCATGAATATGAACCCTTTCTTGATGGGTCAAAATGGCGCCTTACTCAACCACATGCTGAGTCAAAGCGGGGGAATGAACATGGCTGCATTTAACGGAATCCATCCTATGTATCAAGGTTGGGCGGGTAACCTCTCTCGTAAAGCAGTGTCACAGCTATGGATGAACAATGAAGGAAAGATGAACCACATGGCAGTTCAAGAAGAAGAGGAAGTAGATGATGAAGATATGGGTGTAGCTGAGACATACGCAGATTACATGCCTTCCAAGTTGAAACTAGGGAAAAAACATCCTGATCCAGTTGTAGAAACTGCCTCTTTATCGAGTGTAGAGCCCACAGATGTCTGGTATTCTCTGTCCCTTCCTGAGGAAACAATTAAAACTTGTGCACTCTCAGCCTTGCAGCTTGAAGCAATCACTTATACATCACAACAACACGAACATTTTCTACCTGATGGCAGCAGAGCAGGTTTCCTGATTGGCGATGGCGCTGGAGTAGGTAAGGGCCGCACAATTGCTGGGATCATTTTTGAGAATTTTTTGAAAGGAAGAAAACGGGCTATTTGGGTGTCTGTGTCAAATGATCTTAAATATGATGCAGAACGAGACCTGCGTGATATTGGTGCATCAAAGATTGAAGTGCATCCTTTGAATAAGTTTAAATATGCAAAAATATCATCACCAGTGAATGGTAATGTTAAGAAGGGTGTAATTTTCTCAACATATTCGGCCTTGATTGGCGAGTCAACACAATCTGGTGGGAAGTATAAAACTCGCTTGAAGCAGCTATTGCAATGGTGTGGAGATGATTTTGATGGTCCAGTTATATTTGATGAGTGCCATCGGGCCAAGAATTTGTGTCCTGTAGGTTCATCTAAACCCACCAAAACTGGTCTCACCGTCTTGGAGCTACAAAACAAGCTTCCAAAAGCAAGGGTAGTGTACGCTTCTGCTACAGGAGCTTCTGAGCCCCGTAATATGGCATACATGACACGGATTGGCATTTGGGGTGAGGGAACGCCTTTTCCAGAGTTCACAGATTTCATCTCTGCTGTGGAGAAACGTGGTGTTGGTGCAATGGAAATTGTTGCTATGGACATGAAACTTCGGGGTATGTATATAGCTAGACAGCTAAGTTTTCATGGTGTTGGTTTCAAGATTGAAGAAGTCAGTCTCTCTAAAGAGTTTGTGAAAGTTTATGACAGTGCAGTAAAACTTTGGGTTGAAGCAATGCAAAAATTCCAAGAAGCCGCAGAGTTGATTGATGCAGAAAATCGAATGAAAAAAACAATGTGGGGGCAGTTCTGGTCCTCACACCAGAGGTTTTTCAAATATCTTTGTATCGCAGCAAAGGTAAATCATGCTGTAGTAATTGCTAGAGAAGCGGTAAAATGTGGGAAATGTGTAGTAATTGGTCTTCAATCTACCGGGGAGGCACGAACATTAGAGCAACTAGAAAAAGATGATGGCGAGCTCACAGATTTTGTGTCAACAGCTAAAGGTGTCTTGCAAACTTTAGTTGAAAAGCACTTTCCAGCTCCTGATCGCAACAGAATCTATCGTCTTCTTGGTTTGGACCCACCAAAGAAGGAAAAGAAAAATAGTAATGGTGCTGAACTGATGGATGCTGAGGCAGGGGGTTCAGATGGGAAAAGAAAATCGATGCGTCAGGCAGCTAGGCGGGCTGCCTCAAAACGGTTGAGGCGGGATTCTTCTGATGATTCAGATTTTGACAAGAACAGTAACAGTTCTGATTCAGAGTTTAAACTATCTGGTTCAGATTCTAATGAAAGTGAAGTTCTTACAGATGATAGCAATGCTAGTTCAGATTTCAACCCATTCTATATGGATAGTGATTCTGATGCCGATCCTTGGGATAGACGCAAAAAGAGCAAAAAACACAAGAAAAAGAAGCCACAATCAACTCAAGATAAGATCAGTTCATTGTTGAGTAACAAATCTGTATCACACAAAGGTAAGTCTGGAGGACGGGATGGAAAAGGAGAAAGTGGAGCACCTCGACCTCCTAGAGATGCCATAGAACGGGCATGTAGCATGAAAGAAGAACTTCTGCAGCAAATAGAAATACTTGGCGATAAACTCCCACCTAACACACTCGACCAACTCATTGACGAACTCGGAGGACCTGAAAATGTTGCCGAAATGACTGGCCGTAAAGGTCGTGTTGTTCAGACAGAAGATGGTATACAGTACGAATCCAGGTCTGAGGTTGATGTTCCATTAGAAACACTTAATCTCACAGAAAAAAAGAGGTTCATGGATGGTGAGAAAGATGTAGCAATTATTTCTGAAGCGGCATCCAGTGGTATTTCTCTTCAAAGTGACAGGAGAGTACGTAATCAACGTCGTAGAGTTCATATAACACTAGAGCTACCATGGAGTGCAGACAGGGCCATTCAACAGTTTGGACGAACTCATCGTAGTAATCAAGTTAATGCGCCAGAGTACATTTTCCTAATCTCTGACCTTGCAGGAGAACGAAGGTTTGCATCAATTGTCGCTAAAAGACTAGAGAGTTTAGGTGCTCTTACACATGGGGACCGACGTGCGACAGAAACTCGTGATTTGTCAAGGTTCAACATTGACAACAAGTATGGTCGAGCTGCTCTTGAAGCCACAATGAAAACCATAATGGGTTATGAATCCCCTTTAGTTCCTCCCCCACAAGACTACAAAGGGGACTTTTTCAAAGATGTTGCTGATGCCCTTGTGGGTGTTGGTCTAATATGTAATAGTGAAGGTATGCCGGGGGTTCTCATGCTTGATAAGGACTACAACAACATGAGTAAATTTCTCAACAGGATCTTGGGTATGCCTGTAGATCTACAAAACAGATTATTTAAATATTTCACAGATACGTTAAACGCAATCATAACTCAGGCTAAAAAGTCAGGCCGCTTTGACCTTGGAATATTAGATCTGGGAACGACAGGGGAAAATGTGAAAAGGGTGAAACTCTACACCTTCTTGAGAAAGCATGCAACGGGTTTGGCCACAACTGAGCTACACATAGTTCATGTAGAGAGAGGACTCGCCTGGAAGGATGCCTTTGAAATGTCTGAGGAGCTTGTCTCAGAAAAAGAGGGTTTTTACCTTTCTCACCAGATTCGTAATAGCAAACAAACAGCTATTCTAACAGTAGAAGTTGAAGCTCCCAAGTCTGGTGGAAGTAAGAAAGAATCAGAGAAGAGTAAGAAAGATCAACTGTATACAATTTATCGACCCAACACTGGTTTACAATTGCGACAAGAGTCTCTTGGAGAGTTGGAAAAGAAATACAAAAAGGTGACATCAGAAGAAGCAGAGAAACACTGGACACAACAATATGAAGCATCTATCACTACCTGCTCACACGCCTATTGGCGCGGCAACTGCAAGAATGTGACGCTCGGTATGGACTGTGAAGTCGGTCTTAGACGGCGTACATACAATGTCCTATCAGGCTCTGTATTGAGCGTATGGGCACGTGTGGAAAATGTTTTGGCCACACGAACAGGCCATAACTCCAAGATGCAGGTGGTGAGACTGCGCACAGGTGAAGGTATGAAGATTGTTGGCACACTCATTCCCAAGAGCTGTGTGGACGCTCTAAGAGAAGCACTTACTTCGGATGCTGAAAAAACTGACGAGCAAACATTTTAAACAGTTTAGTGAAGTGAATTCTGTGACTTTCTCAAGATAAAACAGTTTTTTGTAAAATAATTTATGTTAAAACTTCATCTTGTAATGTGTCTAGACTCTTGAAACTGTGTGTTGTAGCCTATCTGCATTTAACTCTCATTGCTATGTAGTTTCAACTTATTGACAGAAAAAACAACTTTCCTTGATCATGATCAAGGATTACACTGACACATGCTTATTGTTTGTATTTTGTATTTTTAATTTGTGTAGTAAGGTGTAAATATTCATAACTGTTAATTTAATTACCTCTCAAAAAATGTCAAGGCACACCTTTAAACCATTACCTTGTACCTTGTATCTTGTATGCCACTTGCGTGTGTATTGTACGACTGGACTTTTTAAAATGTACCTTTTGATTGGAATATTATAAGAATAGTTGGATTCACTAAGATTTTATTGAGTTGTGTACAAGTATTTTGGACGAATCTATTGCTAATTATATCTGTTTAGTTACAATCGTTTCATTGTATACTGTGGCAGTTTAATCTGTGATCATGGTCACTACACAGCCAGTTGAACTGTATAGCGCCTATTGCTTTAATTAGATATTTGTTTTATTATTTTTTACATTCTTGCATTAGAGAAGGGTTTTACATTATATAATAGTTGTTTGCATATAAACTTATTGTAAAAAAAAATCAATATGTTTATGGATTGGATTGTATCTAATCTACAATATTTTATGTGATTTGTAAACAAACCATTTATTATTAAGCTGGAAAGACATTTGCGCCCCAGACATGTTGTGTAAACATGTTTCAGGATTTTTAGAGGTCTGTATTTGCACAATTGATTAAAAATATATGAATTGTGCTAATCTGGGGCTACCTTTTGAGACCATTCAGTTATTTCAACATAGTATTAATGGTAGTTGTTGGTTTGTGTTTGTCAGCTACAATAAATAATTTCTCCTATGTATACCATCTACAATGGTTTCTCCATTGCATTGACTATTTTTTGTTGGTAATGTCATGCATATAATCTATTATTTTGATTAGGTGCCGCCGCTTGCCACCTTGTGCACAGTATCTTAGCATTATTTAGTAGAACTGATCTCACGAAACATTCAATAGCGCTTGTCAAGTAAATGGATTTATGTTTGTTAGTAATTTACCACAGATTGTTGAATAAAATTCTATTTCAATTCTTTGGTATGAATTGTTTTTCTTTTCGACATAGTCTCGTGTGTTACCTGCCATAATTCTGACTGCACCAATCTGGATAAAAATGAACTCATCACAATAATTTGGACATTGATCATATTTTTTATAATAAATTTTGTAAATATATTTATTCATATGAAATTTTATTATGTTAGAATTAAAGATATAAGTTAAATTGTGGTATAGGCACCAAATAGTATTTAATAATTTACATTTTATATGCCGATTTTGTTAGTAAGTCATTTTTGTATTTTATTTGTCAGTCTTGTATTCTCATACTAATTGGAGCCGCCCGAATTTGCTTCCACACTTGTCCAACATTTGAAATATATAAAAACCTAATTAAACCTTAAACATATGTTATCATGTGTTAGCTATCTTTCTTTTTCAAATATTTTAAACTGTGCTTTTAATAAAAAGAAATGTTGATATTTTATTACTGTAGCTGTATCCATACTTCTATTGTGTTAAATGTTGAGTGAAATAAAATATTAACTTTATCTTAAATTTACCAAAAGGTTACCATTTGTCACGATAAGTAAATTTGATAGCCTTATTAACTGTAACCAAGAGATCATTTTATTTTGTAATTTGTAAAACAATAATGGTGTTTAAAGTCTATTGGCAGGATCTTCAACAAAATGTAGAGTAAACCTTATGAAGTAAGTTGACTTTTATCAATTCCAAAATACATTTGGTTTTGATTTATTTATTTATTTTGTACATAGCCCTAAATAATTAATTTTTCATAATTTCGATTTGACAAATAATAATAATAATTCTAATGATGACATAAAAAGTTGTTTTGATTTTCTAAAATTGAACCTAATACAGTAACACACACAAAAGCACAAACTGTGAGAAAGCAACCAATCTTTAAATGTTTTCATATATTAAAATGTTGTAGGGATTAGAACTAATGAAGAAAGGACATGTTTATTTGGTTAATATCGCACACAATACTATTCCTAAAAGAACAAGGAGTTTCTGCCTGTTATGGAGAGGGCTGCATTAAAATATATATGTTAAGAGTTTTATTTTAACAACAAACACATTTACTAAATATAACTTATATAACTAAATCTGACAAACTTAGTTTATTTGGTTCATCAGACTGGAAAACGGGAACTTTTATTAAATATAAGAAATATTATTTGTTTTGAAATAGTCTTGATTTACTGTTAAAATAGTGACACATTTTTAACAAAAAAATTTCTCACACTAAACTTTTCGTCATTATTTTAAATCACAGAAACATGAGTGTGTCCTAAAATATTGTTTTCTCTACATATGCTTTTAAAATATCAATACAATACAGTACAATACAAATCCTCCTTTCAAACAAGGCAGGGTAAAATTTGTGTGTGCTGTTATTAAATATTTGGAAGAACCATGACATTTTTAAAATTATTTTTTCTTGATACTGCAAATATTAATTTCATAACCATACTAACTAATTGTTTATTTTTATTCCAAATTAATATATGATAGGTTTAATAAGTTTAGTTAGAAGTTATTTTAGGCAACCCACAACCATGAAGAATTTTCAATTAATTGAATTAAATTAAACCTTGCTGAGGCAGTTCTTTCATTTTCTCTCATTTATTTATACTTAATTGAAATGTTCTAAGCACGAGCTAGCATATAAGTTTCGCAACAACTTTTTATCAAATTAGTGAAATCTATTTTTTCTCTTTAATAAAAAGTACTTTTATAACTAGAAATGTTCAATTTGTTTGAAAACTTGTGACCTCAAGGTTAAAGTATAATATTTATATACACCTGGCAGCTATAATAACATCAGTAGACCTAATAGCTCTGCTCTGCATATACAATCTTATGGATGGATAAATATGACAATATTTAATAAGTAGCCTATACTAACAAAGGTCTTGTCAGTTTTTAATTTATGTGTATTATTCCAATTTGTGTGCATGCTATAAACAATTCAACTAGAATCAATATCTAAACCTAAACTGGTTGGTTTCTATTTCTAAGTGTGCCCAGTATTATTTAATTTTAAGAAATCTCAAAGTTTATGCTCTAAACTAAAAAAAACAAACCACCGTGTAAATCAGACTAATTGTAGGTAAAATGTGTTTTGATCCTCTTCCAAACCCAACACTGCCCAGAAACTCCTAATTCCTGGTTGGTTTGGAACACAGCATCCAGTCATTTGATTTTGATAAAGTTGGATTTGAGGCAGTTCCATTCAAAACAAAATGTTATGTTTAGCAAATTTAAATAAATAAATAATTAATTTAATTTGAATTTTATACTTTAAATAAATGATGTATTACTGAAATAAAATTGCTTTTTTTCCTAGAATGTGTTTTATGTTTACAAAAGGGATTATAAAATTTTCAAGCCACAAAATATATAATTTATTGTTAATTTGCTAGAATGGAATTGGAGCCATAACTTTCTCATACGTCGGTTTAAAAAATTTTTATAGTAAAAAAACTAAAGTGAAAATAAACAGATGCTATATTACAGGCACGTCCAACATGTCGATCATGATCAACCAGTCGATCGCGGGATGAATTTTGGTCGATCGCACCGTAGGTCCATAGGAATTGAGTTGTGAAAATGTAAAAAGCATATACATTCAGTTTTAATAGAATATGATTTCATTGACATTTTGAAGGGGAAGCATTAACAATTCCTATTTTTATTTCCTTAACCAGCTTACTTGAAAGTCGTTTTCAAACTAACCATAAGGAGCCTGACCTCATCGTATCACTTGATTCGTATTGCATCACTCACGGCCTGCCTCATTAGTGAGAGAAAAAGAAGATATGAATCTCCATGCTTTAAACTGAGGCGTAGTTTCCTTTCACCGTCACGCAGTAGGCTCTTTGCACAGTAGGAGAGTAGTTTGACGGCGATCTCTTTGTTATGAAAATGTCAATAATTTTGTAGTTCTTTGTGTTATCTTATCAATAAGTTATAAAAGTATGTGTATGTGTCATTGTTTCTAATACAATTATTTCAGAAGGCCTAGAGTTAAAAAATGAGTGCCCAAAAGTAGACCAAAACTTATGATTTTTACAATGAATGGGAAATTGAGTATTTCTTTGTGATGGTGAAAGACAAGTGTTGTTTAGTTTGTAACTTCTCTGTGTCCTTGCCAAAAAAAAGGGTAACTTGGAACGTCATTATAATGCTTTCCACTGTAGTAAATTTGATGGGGATTTTCCACTCAAAAGTGAATTTCGTAAACTTAAGCTCAAAGAACATAAATCAAAATCAGCTGCTCAGCAACATTTACTTGCAAAACCCAGCTCACGTGCTAACAATGCGACCATTTCATCCTTCAAGGCAAGCAACCTGATGGTTAAAAATTGCAAAACTTTAACTGAAGGAAAGTTTGTAAAAGAGTGGTTTCTTGTAATAGCTGACAATCTTGTTGAAGTATTTAATAATAAAAAAGTGATCACAGCTGCTATCCAAGATCTTATACTATCAAGAAACACGGTCGGGCGGCTGAACACAAAAAAAGTCATGGACATAGCTTTTAAAATTGTAAATTTAATTGGTTAGAAATCACTTCAAAGGCGGCTTTTCAATCTCACTCTTGGGGAAGGGCAACCGGACGGCATTTTATACACAGATGTCAGGTGGCTCAGTAGGCACAATTTTTTCTAGGGTTTTGCAGTTTGTTTAGAGAAATTATATCCTTTTTGAAGAAGAGAGGAGATGAATACGCTCAGAAGATAAAGAGTGGTTGTTTGATCTGCTGATTTCACAGGTAAACTAGTGATATAAACCTAGAGCTACAAGGTAAAGGTAAATGCAATGAAGAGATGATGAGATAGATTCATCCTACAAAACCAAATTCTGTGCCTCTGATCACTTAATTAATATGCAGGACCAACTGAAAAACAAATCCTGACTTTGTTTTTAAAACAGAGAGGTATGTGGTCGAAATTGGTTCTGTAATTCAGGAGTTCGAAAAGAGATTCGGTGACTTCCAAAAAATGGAATCACTTGTAGAGTACATGTCATTTCCATTCAAATCCTATTCAGACATTAAATAAATTGCAACTTCCCTATAAGTGAAAATTACTCATTGAGCAAACAATCTCTTGAAAATGAGATATTAACTTTGAAAAATGACATTTTTCTTAAGGCCCGTTCAAGGGAAGAAAAAAAAATGTGGAAGTTTGTGCCCAAACAAAAATTTCCCAATTTGAGAAGATGCAGTGAAACTCTACACTCCTGTTTCGGTTCAACTTATTTGTGTGAATCTGCATTTTCATATCTAAAAATGACGACGAGTAAGCATCTTTCCAACATGACAGGATTCCCTTAAGCTGACCCTCATCCAGTACTTGCCTGATATCCAACAGTTGATGAACAAAATGCAGACCCAAACGTCACACTAACGACGAGGGTAAGCCTGTATTTTCAAATACATACTGATTTATTGCGAACGGTTCAGGTTTTGTGGAAGCAACTATCATTTGATACTATTTTTATCATAAGCTCAGCTAAACATAAGCCGTTTGTTAAAGTTGAAGAATAACAATGGGAGAATGATGTAGATCACCGCCAGTTTTTATAATGGATAGTAAATCAAAGCCTCCTTGAAGTTGGACATGGTTGATATATTAGAACATTTTCCAAGGAAAATTAAACCTTTTGGAGCTATAATATTTTTATTTTAAATAATAGTTTTACAGTACTTTGGAATTGATATGTACATTTTTCACACTTATTTAAAATGTTAAAATTTCTCATTCTATAAAATAGGATGAACACAGAAAACTATCATTTTATAACAATTTAATATAATATGGAGATGTATTAAGCATTTGATCTTTACTACCTCTTGGTTTTATTTTGACATGTAGGATCACATTAACACCATTGATAAAATAGAATACCATGATTTAGATTAATCTAGATACACTTAAACATTTTTTTTAAAAAGTTTTTATATTATATTTGATATGTGAGGCTATAAAAGAGTGTTTGTATAAACTAGATTCATTCCATTGTCAAAAAGTTATAACTATCAATAAATTAATATTTAGAATTTTTCATGAGAAAGCTTAAAGTTTTGCTCTAATTAACATAGAGTTTGATTGTAGTAAATAATCAGTTATTACAGAGAATGTTTAGTTGATTAACCCTGGAATGGTACTCTGTGTGGCTAGTGTGCCACAATACACATTTCCCGCGACAGACTAGCGGTACAGTTGTGTCGTGTGCACAGAAGATTCACCTACAATAGTGTTAACCTAACTTTTCTTTGTTGACAAGTTTAAGTACATTTGTACATAAGTGTATTAGTTTTTATATAATAGTCACACATGTAATATGGGTAGATCAATAATTCCAGTTAAAAGATGTCTTAGCTACCTTAAATTAACCTGTTGAAAATTTGGCTTACTTGTCTGACAGTGTAAATGAGGAAAGTAGTGAATGTGAGGATGATATAATGGGTATTGAACAAGAGGCAGAATATCTAAGAAGCTCTGTACAATTTAGCGTAGAAACTGTTTCAGCTACCACTTCTAAAAATTAATTATTATGTATTCCTAAAAAAGTATTTTGAAATGTAAACATGGATACATATGATCATTTACTGTTCTATAAAAGTAGCAAGAACCAAACAAAGACATACTATACCAGCCAGGTCAGGTCAAAAAGAGAAAGTTAAACAACTAACTTCACCTTCAAGTTATAGGAGTTATTTTTCACTCAATTGATAACAGATATTTGTAAATTTACCAATCAAGAAATTGAAAAGCAAAGATATGCAAGTGATCCATCTTGGTGTCTGCCTACAAAAGGTTTAGAAATAGGAGCTTTGATAGATATTTTATTTGTGTGTGCTGCTAAGAAAGATGGAAGCACCAAGATTATGGGACCCTACATTAGGATTAGCTGTGTTCAGAGCAACATTGCCTCGCCACTGGAATAGATTTTTGATTCAGTGTCTAAGGTTTGATGACATCTTTGTGTTACAAAAAGTACCCCTTTTCTCCCATTCTTCATCTGTGTTCTCAGTTTGTAGATAACTGCAAACAATATTCTTTCTCAGTATATTGCACAATAAGTAAGCAGTTTCTTGGGTTCAGAGGCATGTGCCGATTCCGAATATATTTTCTTAACAAAGCTGATTCTTCCTGATTCTACTTGCTGTCAGGGATACCTTATACTGTTAAGGTAACACACAATAGAGACATGCCTTTTATGAATTATGTTGTACTAAATTTGACTAAGTCTTTTCAGGAGATGTGTACTAGATAGTGGTTTTATGTATACACCTTTATTCAAAACGATCCAAGAAAAATAGCTAACCATGGTTGGGTCACTAACAAAAATAGAAATGATCCAAACAGATGCAACGCCCATGATACGTTGCTCTCCAAGTCCTACTATCCTAAATGGAGAAAATTGTTCTATTAATGTCAACACTGCATGAAGGAAAAGTCATATCTAATGAAACAAAAAAAAAAAAGCCAGATAATCGAGTTCTACAACTCAACAAAAGGAGTCGACATATTCAACCAAATGTGACACAGCTTTACATGCAGCAGAAAAACCCATCTGCGGCCACATAAGGTATTTTTATATAATGCTTGATGCTAGTTATGTGACTTGTACCATCTACATGACAAAGGGACAGGAGAAACATCTTCACATCCCTAAAATAAAACCTCATTTATAATAAGTGAAATAGTGCTAAGAATATTTTTTTGAAGGTGCTAAATGACAATGTGGGAAAAGTGAAGAGGACAGCGCATAAGTCCTGGCTAGCGACAGAAATTCTCCAGAAAATGAAAGAAAGAAGGAAACGGAAAAACATCAAAAGAGAAGCATACAAGGTGATTTCAAAAATTTTTTGGGCTGATGCTATAAAACTCATAAAACCTACCTTAAGACCTAGTGGAACGCTTCCTGGAAGTAGTTTTCTGTGAGTGTCTAGTACTGCTGCGATTCTGCCTGGATCTTCTCAATGGTGTCAAAGCGGTGGCCTTTCAGCTTGATCTTCATTTTAGGAAATAGAAAGAAGTCACAGGGAGCTAAATCAGGGGGGTGGGGTACAAAAGTCATCTTGTTTTGGCCAAAAAATGCCGGGTGAAAAGGGAAGCATGAGGCGTGGCATTGTCATAGTGCAACAGCCAGTTCTGTTGTCACCAAAGCTCAGGGTGATGTCTTCACATATTCTCACGTAATTGCTGCAAAACGTCACAGTAGAACGCGGAATTGACAGTTTGACCTGCTGGGACGAATTCCTTGTGCACAATTTCCTTAGTTAAAAAAAAAATGATCATGCTCTTAACATTGCTCTTCACTTGCCTGGCCTTTTTTGGTCTTGGTGAGGTTGGGCTTTTCCATTGGGTAGATTGTTGCTTGATCTCAGGTTCATAACCATAAACCCAGATCTCATCACCAGTGATGATCCTGGACAAGAAGGTTGCATTGTCAGAGGCGACCTGACAAAGCTCATTGCAGACGTCGACGCGCTGCTGCTTCTGGTCAGCTTTCAGAATCCTGGGCGCAAATTTGGCGGTGACACAGTGCATGCCCAACTCAGAAGTCAAAATTTGTTGGCATGTTCCAAAACTAATTCCCATCTCCTCAGCAAGGTCTTGAATGGTTCGTTGTCGATTCTAACGAATGATCTGTTGAAGTTTGGCAACCATGGCGGGTGTTGTGCAGCTGCTGGGCCTCCCTGTGTGTGTGTCGTCCTCAACGAATGCCGAACCGGGCATGCCATTCAAACACTTTTGTACGACTCATGCTTTCTTCCCTAAACCCTTGTTGAATCATTTTTAGGGTCTCTGTCACACTTTTCCCGAGATTCATTCAAAATTTGACGCACACGCACTGTATCTTTTTTGGATTCATCGTCAAGGTCACCACAGGCCACATACATGACTCCACAAAAAAACGGATGTGAAAAATCAGCATGGCTACCCAGGTGCATGAAACTTGGTATACTGACTCCCAAGACATGCTAGAGCTACAGTCTAAAGTTGCATAGCGCTACAACAACTGCTGTCCAGATGGCAGTACAAGTCCGGAATTTTTTTTATACCCCCTCGTATATGAGAGCTAAGTAGAGAAAAGATAAAGCAAAGAAATACTACATAGAGAAGAGATTGTTGAACTGCAAAGAAAAGGAAGTTATTACTTCATGTACCAGAAAGTAAAGAAACTGGGAAGGAATGAAAAAAGGTGTGCAGACAATAGGAATAGAAAACCCCAACAGTCATAATAGTGACAAGTCTTTATGAGATTCTTACAATTTGGGAAAGAGAAAAACGCTATGTCAAGAAAAATCGGCAGGAAATCTGGGAATAGAAGAGGAAGACGAAAATGACGCAGCATTTTAAAGAGTGAAGTTGAGATAGCCATAATGGACATGCAAAGAAGGAAAGCTGCTGGAAATTATGACATACATACTGACCATCTAAAGGAACTGGGAAACAGTGAATTAATGTCTTTGACAAAACTTATAAATATTAAACAGTAGAATGGCCCAAGGACTTTCTAGACGTAACCATGTTGGCTCTAAAGAAGAAGAAGCAAGCCCATAAATGCAGTGAACACAGGACCATCAACCTCATCTCTCATGTGGGGAAGATTGTGGCAAGAATACTCAACAGGAAACTGGAACAGAAAATTGAAAGTGTGATGGAAGAAGACCAATTTGGATTCGGAAAAGGAAAATAACCAGAGATGCCATCAGGATGCTGAGAATAATTTCAGAAAGAGTGCTGGAAGTCTACATTGGTTTCATTGACTGGCAGAAGTGTTTGATAGAGTGAAATGGAAGAAACGGACGGAAATACTCAAGAAGATTAGGATCAACTGGAGGGACAGAAGGCTGATTGCAAACCTGTACCTGGGACAGCGAGTGCAAGGTGAGGCTGAATGATGGAGAGACCAGCAGCGTAATGATAGGAAGAGGAGTGAGACAGGGATGCTATTTGTCAGTCATTCTGTTCAACCTGTATGGTGAGTAGGTGGTCATGGAAGCTCTAGAGGGATTTGGCAATTTCAGCATAGGAAGACGCGTCATCAACACAATAAAATATGCTAATGATCTAGCATTGCTGACCAAAAATAAAGAAAAGTTGCAGTAAATGATGGACTAGCTGATGGAGACAGGGAGAAGATATGGCATGGAGATCAACATTGAGAAGTCAAAAGTGATGGGGATTTAAAAAAACTAAGAGCTGCTGAGAAAATCAAAATTGGACACCAGGAGTTTGAACATATAGAGCAGTTCAAGTACCTAGAAAGTCTGCTGACAAAGGATGCTTACTGCAACAATGAAGTTAGGTCGAGGATCGCCATAGCCAAGGAAACTTTCAACAAGAATAGGTTACTGCTCACCAGCAAGTTGAGTTTGGAACTGAGAAAGAAACTGACTAAATGCTACAGTTGGAGCATCACACTGTATGGAACAGAAACATGGACTCTCAGGAAGATGGAAAAGAAATGCTAGGGCTGTGGTGCTGTAAAAGTCTAGAGAAGATCATGAGGACAGACGGGCTGACAAATTAAGAAGTTCTAAGAAGAGTGGGTGAGAAGAGATCCATTTTTGATGCGAGTACTTGGTACAAAGTAATCTGGATCGGACACTTTCTGTGCGACGTCATAGAAGGAAAGTTTGAGGGACAGTGGAGTATTCAAATATTGAATGACTTATATGAAAGAAGAAAATTTTGGAAACTGAAAATAAATAAATGTACCTGTTGGAAGACAGAACACCTAATAATTAAAATAAATGAAATGAGTGTTCTAAAAATATAAAATGATACTACCAAAACTTCCACAAATAGCAAAGCTCGTCCATTTGCTAAGCAATGAGGATGCAAACCTTGCCGGCCAAGCTCAGCAAGACAGATGTATACAGAAGTCTACCAGAAATGTGGGAACTTCTGTGCAATGTCCATCGCAGCTTTACTTGTGATTATTTGGTTGGTTATATTTGTGTTAGATAAATATGGTAAAAATGAACTTATTACTATGCCACACTACTTTTACAATATACATAAAATGCTGGAATATAAGTAAAAAAACAACAAACTGTGGGTGACCTAGAGTATGAACATAAGAAAAATGTGTAGCTTTCTAGGGCTAAATCCACTGATATTGCTCATTTGAATAACTCCACTCTCTGAAGTTGAAGTTCAAAAATATATGCATGCTATGACCAATTATTAGATAATTTCAAACAAAAAATCTTACCTTTTCTCATTCATTCACAGGCCTACTTTTTAATTCAAGTTCCCGTGTTTGATCCTGTGCCAGAATAATAATATATATATATTTTTCACTGTACTAAGTTAATTTATCTGGAATCAAATCACTTAGAATATATTTAGGAAAATTTGCTAATAGCCAACACACTGTCACTAAAGTGAAAATGCAATACCAGTAGTCAACACACTGTCAATAAAGTGAACATGCAATACTAGTAGTCAACACACTGTCACTAAACTGAACATATGATACTAGTAGTCAACACACTGTCAATAAAGTGAACATATGATACTAGTAGTCAACACACTGTCACTAAAGTGAACATGCAATACTAGTAGTCAACACACTGTCACTAAAGTGAACATGCAATACTAGTAGTCAACACACTGTCACTAAAGTGAACATGCAATACTAGTAGTCAACACACTGTCACTAAAGTGAAC
>CABFWB010000589.1:152970-172303 GCA_902151455.1 Timema bartmani
GGGGGGGGGGGGGGGGGGGGGGGAGGCAGTGTATGTGATTATTCATATGTGTAAAACCTCCCCAGGACAACCAACTAAGATCCTAGCCTTGACATCACATACAATGACAATCGGTATATCACACCTTATACCATGCAACCACCAATACATATAGTCAAATAAGCTTTCAGCCTTGCTTGGTGTCGTCGCCTATTTTACAAATTTTTTAAAAAATGTGAATATTTTGTGCATAACTAGTTTTTTATGCATATTTGTCATTTTAAAAAAAATCAGAAATCCTTCGTTAGGTAGGTCTACCAGTAGCAAAGAAATCCCACAAATTACTAAAATATTGCCAATAATTTGTGCTGATTTTGTTCTGTAAATAAAACGTATTTTCATAATTTGTGCCACCTTAATTTATCTTAAATCACTTTTAAATCAATCTGTTACTACTAATACTTGTGTAACCACTTTCAGGACAAGTTATTATTTATATTATTTATCATTGTGTAGGTTTTGCTACATAAATAAGCAGTTTTATATTTTGTGCATTTACAAACTCCAAATAGCAACAACACTAGCGTCACACATCAATAAGCAAATAACAATATGTACCCTTGTGATAATATTCTTATTTATTTAAAATATCATTAAAATGCTTAGTTTATTATTATAATATTTCTGCTTGTAAATACCTGCTTATAAAATACACTACATCTTACTATTATTACATCAATTAAACTATTTAATCAATAATTTAATATTTCTCTGCTCTTCAAGCTAATCCCTCATTTATATGTGTATTTATAAGATTGTGCACAGAAAGAATCACAAGATACACTAGTTGATACACAGAGGGGTTGATGACAAACATTTCAGATTGTGTGCAAAGAGTATCACAAGATACACTAGTTGATATACAGAGGAGTTGATGACAAACATTTCAGATTGTGCACAGAAAGAATCACAAGATACACTAGTTGATACACAGATGAGTTGATGACAAACATTTCAGATTGTGCACAGAGAGTATCACAAGCTACACTAGTTGATACACAGAGGAATTGATGACAAACATTTCAGATTGTGCTCAGAAGCTCACAAGCTACACTAGTTGAGAAATCTACTCTAAACCAAAATAATTGGTTTTCTATTTCTCACAAATGCTTCTCAAATGTCAGATGTACATTTGTCACATGGAAACAATAAAACTGTAACCCTCCTTGGTGGTCTAATAGTCTAAGGCGTCACAATCACAATAGACACTCCACGCACATGTGGGTACAGTACACTTCCTCATCTCTAACACAATAGTGTAAAAATTACTAGGCTAAAATATGTGTACAACCTGAATGGATAGTATGATGTGCTATAAGATACCTAGGTTTGGGGAAGGAAAGTCGTTGACCTCCTTGTCCCTATCAATTAGTATTGTATGGCGGTCAACAAATGTTAATCTTCTTATTTTAATAGAAAACACCTCAACCAGAACATAGATTGGTAAATTATAACACAATAAAAGGAAACAATTCTGAACTCACTTTGATAAATTTACAACCAGAGGTTCCCAACCTGGGGTCCATATACCGTAAGAGTTTGAGGGGGGTTTATATAAGTATCTATAAAAAATGTATATGTGTTATTGTAAGAGCTCGAAGACTTGTAAATCTTTGAATTAGCCAGTAAATTCTTGAACATTACCAATATAGGGTTGTAAAAGTCTGAAATATCTTATAAATGTTTAAATTTTTTAATTTTCTCAGCTCTTACCAGTAAATCCTAATATTTACCGACCTATCTTGGTATAATTTAAATTGATTAAATTAGTGATGGGCCCTCAAATCCTCGGGAGGATTCAAGAAAATTTCAGATTCGTATCTCTAAAAAAAAATATTATTTTTTTCAATTTTTCAAGTGTAATTATTTGTTTTAGAGTTCTAATACAGCTTATTGGGGGTTCGGAACCAATTATAATTATAGGATGAACTTAACAACCTGGCCCCAGACCAATTGTTTTGCACTTAACTGAATGTATGAATTAATGGATTATAAGAAGACTGTTAACATTTAGTTACTATTAGTAAAAATAACTGGAGTAACTAGTCTATTTATAACTGCCCAGTAATTAACTACCCAGAAATGGAATTCTAGACACGTATCTGGTTAGTAAGTTTACAAATTCAAAAATTTTTAGATAGGACATTTGAAAATACTTGAAATTTTTTCACCATGTCTTAGCTCATTTTTAAAAAGATAATGGATCTTTGCATATAAACTCTTTTTTCATATTTATACTGTTGATATAAAATGAAGTTATTTTCTTTTTTTAGCTCATAACATGCTATAGTGATCACAATACTGTCTTTGTTTGATTATACCAGGGGTGTGGAACCAGCATCTTTTAGGCTGCATGCGGTATTTTGAGTTAATTGGTGTGGCCTTTTTGTATATTTGGTTAAATATGTGTCTTCATTGTTTGTACACTATAACATTCTCCAACAATTTGTAATTTAACTAATTAAAATAAAAACCTTGTTATTTTGAAAGCTTATAGTTTTGAAACTAACTGATCTCATCTAGTTATCTCTCTATTTATGGTTGGCGCACCATCATATTTTAGAAAAATTTACTGGTACAGATGCATACTGGCTTCCGTGATGAAGAAGGACAGATTTAAGGCTCCTTTTCAATGAATCTATAAACAGCCTCCATTCATCTTTATCGTATGTGATATTAAATTTGCTCATCAATCCGGGAACATCAGAACAATAGACCAGGTTCTCCTCTTCCTCAAAGTACTTAACAAATTCCTTTTCTTGATTCCTGTACCAATAAAAAGAGGTTCCTTTGGCCAATAAGTTTTTTCTTTCAATCTGAAGCCCAACAATTCAGCTGCCTCTAGTCAGATCATTAAGTTCAACCTGAGAGAAGGGCTGAGGTGAATCGCCTCCAGAGGGCTTATATGCGGTATCGGAGCCTTGAACTTCTGGATGTTCCGAGTCTGAAGAGATGACTGGCAATTCAGTTGGAGGCAAAGGCACTGGCACATCAGGTCCATGAAGAACGGGACGTATGGCTGATGGAATGTTATCAGGATAAGAGATTAGCTTTTGATTTTTGCGGTTATAGTAGCAATCATCAGAGTGGTTTTTCAGCTCCCTCCATGTCATAGGAATTCCAAATCGTAAAGCAGTCTTCTTTCCTTTGAGCCATAAGCGTAGATCATTGAGACACTGCACACAAACTTTATGAGGCGCCCACGATTTGTCCTGGTCTCCGAGTTTCATGCCAAAATATGCAAGATAAAATTGTCTTACATAGTCTGTAATGCTCCTCATGCGATTTTTAATAACACTATATTCACCGCATATTTAGCAAAAGTTATCCGGCAAATTTTCACAACGTCTCAAACTCGAAGCCATGTTTCACGAAACGCACAGAGAAAAACAACCGTTAAAATTGTTTCTGTGAGGAAGTATCCACGCACGGCTCTACACATGAAAGAAAAATTGAGACGAACCTAAAAATTTCCATGTCTTTCATCTTACTACGAACACGATAAGTACACTACACGATCTTCTGGGTTAAGGAGAGATAAATTGAGTCCCTCATGAGGACATCTCTTTTATATCTTTTCTGATGACTCCAGAAAAGTCAAGAGAATTAAGAAAGATAACACGTTCAGGATCATTCCAGATAAAGCTCAAAAAATAGAAGGTGACTGCCGATGCTTGCTTTGCAAGGTCCTGCGAGGTCAGCGAACCAAGATAAAGAACTGAGATAAGGATTCGCGCGCCATTGGTAGAGAGAGGTTGCGATGAAAAGGGAGGGACAGCGACGGGGAGGTGTCACATAGGGGTATTCTGTAGGTTTCACCACGGTAGAATGATGGTCAGGCCGGGAGGGAGGAAATTCAATGCCGAAAAAAAATTTTTTATTGTAAATGTTAATAAAAATCCAAGTAAAATTGAATTTTTCAAGAAAACGTTACTTGATAGAAATTTTTCATTATTTTTTTTGAAATCAGCACCAAAAATACATAAAGTTCAGCTATCAATTCCCTAGTATTTTTTTCATCGCAGGCCTGTGTAACTGTTTGTTTTGACTACACTAGCCTGCAACCTCCCCTCTTCACCCTAAACTTGGTCCCAGTAGCAACAAAAAGTACAAGGCTGTCTGCTATGGAGATTAAAGCTGGACGTTCACTTGAGGCAAGGCGTGGTAAGCGCTGTCACCAGAGAAGTCTTGGGACTTACCACACCTTGCCTCAAGTGAGCCGAAAAGTTTAGGAACAAGGCGCGGTAATATTTGTTTCAGAACATTTCATACATCTTTAGGAGGTCTCGGGTAGCTCACTATGTGGCGAGTTCAGTTCCAGAAGCCCACAAGCGGGGCGGAAAGGGTTAATTAATTCATTTTCGCGGGAATGTAAATAAAGGCCAAAACATCTGGTGGACGGAGGAATGCTGCATGCTGTCTATGCTGTAGATTAGGCCTGCATATAAAGGTAAGTTTATGTTTGTTGAGCTATCTGAATATATATTTACTATTTTATTAAATAAATCATTTATGAAATACATAAATTCATATGTTGTGTATAATGCACAAACTCCAATTTATTCTTAAAAATCTTTACTAATTGCTTGCGCGCATCATTCTATCTCATGTGTTACCGTGCCTTACCACGTCAAGTGGGCGAACACCCACTACATTGTGGCTTGCCATGCCTTGTTTCTAGTGGGCGTCCAGCTTAACAGTGATGAGTCGCCAGTAACTGAACAAGTTTAAATACCACTCCAAAATATTGTGCAACTTGCGGCTTGCTTGACCTTGACATTTCAATGGCACAATGGGCCTTGTATTCCTCTTGTATTCTTCACTTCAAATCCCTGTTCTCCCACCCCAATAAAAAACTACACGGCTCTCAAATTTGGCTCAATGTTAGTACTCTGCACATCCCTATTATCTTATGATCTTTTGTGTATAATAAGAAATGAGTAAACTTGGAGGAAAAACTATTTTTAGGGATGGTTGGTTGGACAGTACAGTGTTTACAGATTGGCTGTGGCCCCTAAGAGGGGATTGTGATGAAAGAACAGTACATTGTTCTTTATGTGAAACTAACTTTGACTTAAGTAACACGAGAGTATCTTTAATCCTATCTCATGTCAAGAGAAAGAAACTAATTGATAGAGTGAAAGCTGCTCCTGGAAGCAATAAACATATTGGACTTGGTCCCTATGGCCAAGACTGCAGTGTCATTTGTAGGCCTACATGGAGAAGGTGTACATTTAAGTGCTAATGACCATGAAGTAGTTTGAAAACCGAAATAAACCTAGTTCTATGCAGAGTTTCCTTTTCAAAGATGAAGTTTCTCGTGCTGAAATATGGTGGGCTATTAATCAAACAACACATTCTTCTGCTAGAAGTTTTTCTTCTTGTAGTGATCTTTTCAAAGTAATGTTTTCCGATAGTGATGTCGCCCAGAAATTACAAATGCATAAAGATAAACTTGGATGTGTCATTCTTTATGGACTAGGTCCTTTTTTCAAAAGTGAGCTTGCGAATATGGTTAAGCGATGCTCATTTTACTGCATTTAATTTTGTGGGAGCTAACATAATGTGATTCTGAAAATCCAGTTGGATATTGTTGTTCATTTCTGTAATGAAATTGAAATGAACACAATATATTTAACATTTTTCTTTTTAACTCATGCAACAGCTCAAGTGATATTAATGAACTTTACTAAAAGAAGAGTGTTCGTATCGTATAAAATTACTTCAAGTTTCCATGGATGGGCCAAATGTAAAATTCACATTTTTAAATGATCTCAAAAGTTACTTGAATGAAGAATCTCCTTAAGATCACAAGTTGTTGGAATTTTGAACTTGTTCTTTACACGTTGTCCATAGTGCTTACAAAACTGCACATGCTAACTTTAGTTGGACTAACTAATCTTTGCGCTCACAATCCTAAGAAAATCTTGATACTACTAAAGAATAACAAGATCATCTCTTTCCCCAATGAAGTTTTGTTCTTTTAGATGAGTAGACAACTCAAAGGTTAAAAAAGAGCAAGATCAATGCTGCCTTATCAAAAAAAGTATGTTTATTCTTAAAACAAGAATCCTCCAAAATCTGATAGCTTTCAAATGTTAAGTAACTTTATGAAGGATGAACTTTTGACAGCAAAGTTGGGATTCATGTTGTCAGTTTCACTTGAGTTGGGTAACTTTCTTACTGAGTATTTGAACAAGCAACCTTTATTGCCATTTATGTTTGCAATTCTAAGTAAATTTATTGAGAACTTTGTGAACATAACTATAAAATGTGAAATTAAGCAAATTCTTCCAAAAAATTGTTATCCATTGATTTTAAGAAACAGTCCAGTATGAAATCACTCCCTACTGTAGATATTGTGACCACAGCATCAGCAGCTTTGAAAGGAATTAAATACATCAAGGAACTTCAGTTTAGAGGTAAGTGTCAAAAATTCCCAGATAAATTAAACATGAACATCAACATTAAGATAACATAACATATAATAATATAATAACATTACACCAAAATTTTTATAAATGAGGCATACATTTTAAGGACGATTGTAGATGATTGAGTGATTGTGAGCAGAGCTTTCTGGTCTTAAATGTCAAGGATTCACTTCAAGCAGTGGCTAACTTAACGAGTTCTTTATCCGTATTTTTTCCAAATAAAATGCATCCCAGCCACTGCACTATTTCACAAAAAATAACAACAAAAAACATGTTCTCTTCCATAGCAACTGAGTGAAGTTTTTCTGTAAATAAAGGATGTCTGCTTGAAAACCTACCTAGGACAGTCTTATTTTTAATAAATCTTGATTCTTACAAGAAAAGTCACTAATGCCATTAAGGTTGGGACAGCTAGTGTCTGAACTAATCAGTGGAAGCTCTGTATTTATTTTTGGGAACAGCTGGTTGTGCGTTTGAACTGTGATGTAGCTAATCTTTAATATTTCTTCAACTACTGTGTTAATACTAGTAGCTTTTTTTAAAGTTTTAATAGGTGTTTTATCTATTGTTGTTCATCTTGACTATTTGACAGGTTGTCTAGCAAACTGTTTGATTAGAAGTTCCAAAGAGGTTTTTTTGTATGTCTGCTTACAAATATAACATTTTTTAAAAAAAGTTATATTTATTTAAAGTAAATCCCTCAGAATTTGCTGACTTCAGAATTACTTTTTTTTTCCCCTTTGGAGCAAAAAAAAAATCTCTAAAACTTGTGCAGTAAATACTACTCTATTTACAAGTAATCAAGGTTCAAAGGTTACTAAAACTACTTTAATATATTCATATGTCAAGTTATGTGATATGCAGCTGTCACGTTTGGTGTAAGACAATTCAGGGCAGTTTCACGGTATGGCTAGTTTCATAATATGGTTTGTATTTATTTTATTCCGTATCTAGCCAGAGAATATGGACTTAGAAAATATTCATACTAGTTTGCGGCACCATATGAATTTGTCAATTTTTTTATAGTAACCATTTGTGCATTGTAGCGGATGTTATTGTAACTACAATAGTTGAATGTTGAAATTGTTTGTAAACGGTTTAAACATTACTTTGTTGAATGTACAGTCCAATTTTCACAGGAGGAACCTTTTAGAAAATACAAGCGTATTTAGTTTTGCTGTCAACATTGATTACATCTTACTATTCTATTAGTGTTATTTTATATTGCTAATATCTATCAAAAGTGGTCCCAAGACTTGACGTGTGAATGTGGACCTAGTAGCTTTTCTAGTTGTCAGATGCTATGGAACATGAACGGTCATAGTTACAGCACAATACATTGGAGGATTGTTCACAAGAAACGCCTGAAGCTGTGAACATGCAAGCCATGTAAAAACATCATTCGGGAAATATGGACTGTCTGTAGATGAAGAGAGATTGTAGACTTATCAAATAGCATCTCGGTGATAAATCTGGCTAGGAATGGCACAGTTTATTATTAAAAAAAAATGCATCAACCTGAAAATTCGGCCTACAACCGAGCAGCTGCCACTATTATAACTATTTTGAACATATTTAATGATTCATTAGAAAGTGTTTTTGATAAAAGAGGTCTTTCAGATCTCCAAACATCGCTGTATAAATTCAGACTATTTTTAAACATGTTATTTTCTTACTAGATATGCTCCTCATATACCAACAGGGTACAGTCTACCTAATATACATTCTTTGTAGCCCTTGGATGTTTCTGCTATAAGTGAAACAAGTTGGGGAGCTATGGTAGGTACAAGAGTGGTATCATTAAACAAACTGCCACAACAGATAAAATCTTTGAGGAAAAGAAAAACTGCTGCTACATCCTCAATGATGTAATGAATGTACAGCTAAAGATGTTGATGATCCTGTAATCGTTCCTTAAAAAAAGTATAAAAATGTGAAGTCAGAAAGTTCTGTAAGCCCAATAACAGCTACTTCCACTTGAGGAATTATCAGGAAATGTGTCACGAACCTAAATTCTACTTGTGAGGGAAATTACAAAGATGACGAAGAGGTTGGGATTGATTCAATGTCTTCAATACATGTGTTTGGTTTCACAAAAAGTGTCAAAGATTACAAATATATTACTACATGCATTTCATATTACTTTTTTGCACGGGTATTGATTCTCATTAGTGATTTTGAAAAAAAAAATTCTGAATTCAACTTAATGATCGTGTTTAAACTATTTATATTTTACTATGTTGATTTAAAAGTAGGTTTGAAATCAAAATTTAATTGGTTTGTGTTTATTAATTTATCATGATCCTACGGCTTTGCTATAAAATTCCACATCAAAGCATATTTCAATCCATCTATAATGTGAATTTAAATGTGGGGAGATTTTGATCATCTATATAAGTATTGCAAAATTGAACAAGTACCATTGAGAAATAAATGAGCTCTTCTATAAACACAAAAGTAAATTCATTTTAATGTTGCTATTTAAAATTAATTTATACTGTTAAATGTTGTTAAAAATTATTTAAATACAAGATTCTCTACCTTACTAATTTTGTACAATTCATTTAGTCCTTTGTGGAAATTAGGTATGTCCAACTCGCAGCCCCGGATACATTATGTGCATAGAGCAAAACAAAATAATAATGTTTGTCTCTTTTCAATGGATTAAATGTGTTGAACTTTATTTGACTTTAATCTATTAAAAATGGATATTATAAAAATTTATAATTTTGTATTGCTTTAAGCCAGAAATATCTTAATGCATGTTGACGATTTTTATGAATTATTTTATTTTTCCATATAGGATTAGCCTAAATGATATAATAAAATACAGTAACAGAAGGGAGCGCGAGTAATTTTACAATTTTTATACCATTACATTTTTTTGGCCAAAATAAATCAAATATTTCTCCAGTAGCAACATAGAATTTAGTTTATTGATATTAGCATGTGCAGAAAACTAAACTTTATGTTGCTACTGGAGAAATAATTGATTTATTTTGGCTAAAAAATTTCAATTCTATAAAAACTGTAAAAATACTTTCGCTTCCTTCTGCTGCACCTTAACTCTCTAGTTTAAGCTTATTTATTTTCTTATTACTCTAATTTCCATAAAAACCTCTCACATTAGTCTCAATATTGTTTTTAATTTTTTCCATGTTATTTTAACTAAGTCAGTATTTACATTTTTCTTTAATCTGCATAATCATTTCCAATTTTAATAATTTATTTACCAATATTGATTAAAACTTTTGTAAACTTTATACTAATAAACTTCACTTTTCTCTTTTAGCTTAATTTAATTTAATTTAATTTTAGCACCGCGTCTTACTACCCGTTCGGGCTATACGCTTAAGTACTAATTATAATAATGGATTAGGAAATGGGAAGGTTGAATTTAAAGGAAGTGAACCCGCATTTGCGTGGAGGGAGAGTGGAAAATCATTTAGGAAAAACCACTCCCAGTTCACCCAACCGAGATTCAAACCTCGATCTCCCCGTCCTCGGTGGTCTGACTCAACAACGACTGTCGCGTTAGCCAACTACGCCACCGAGGCGCGTTTTTCTCTTTTAAAGTATTACTTTATATTAAATAAAGCTACTTATTTCTTTTGTTTTTTAGAATATTTTCTAAAATTTCTTATTATTAAATAGAAAAAGATTAAATTCCTTTGTTAAAACTGGAACGTAGGTACAATATTTATAATAAATAATACCAGTGTTTTTAATAAATCAGAAACATGGGTTTGGGGTACTTAAAATTGTCCTAGTCCCCCACCCCCACCCCAAACCCACAAAGGAGCTCAAACACCTCCAGGCCAACACTGAGCCATTAGAGCCAACTGAATGGGATTATCAACAGTTTGGGAAGTAACGTGTTCATGACAACACAGTTGAAGGGTTGATCAACACACACTCATTCCAAACACCTGTCTTCAGTCTATTATTAGTTAACAAGTTGAGTTTGGGAAGTAGCGTGTCCATGACAACACAGTTGAAGGGTTGATCAACACACACTCATTCCAAACACCTGTCTTCAGTCATTATTAGTTAACAAGTTGAGTTTGGGAAGTAGCGTGTCCATGGCAACACAGTTGAAGGGTTGATCAACACACACTTATTCCAAACACCTGTCTCCAGTCTATTATTAGTTAACAAGTTGAGTTTGGGAAGTAGCGTTTCCATGGCAACACTCGGCTAAAGACATATTATGTGATAAAACTCTGTTTCTATCACCTGTTGTTATAAATGGTTAAAAGCACTGTAGATAGGTAACAGTAATATTTTAAGAATATTCTTTTAAAGAGCCTGTGTAAGCCTATAGAATTTGGAGTGTTTAAATTTGGTTTAATAACACTTTAAAACCAAAATTTAAATTTTAAAACACGTCTCAGTCATAGTTTTCACCTTGCTTCTATTTACATTTTCAATGAGAATTCTCCACAAAACCAGCCCCTTCTGCTAGTTATGAGGCCACAAGCTGGTCCTGTAAATAATAATATAATAATAAATATTCACTCACCCTGCCCTGGTGACGCCTCCAGAACAAAAATTCCTCCAATACAATAGTACATTTGTAAATCCTTCAGATGCCATCGGCAGTAGCAGACATCATTGGGTGACATGTTTTGTTCAGGACTTCAGGAGGCAAGAAGGGGGCTACCAGCGGTTTCCAACCTTTTGCTAGGTTTGACTCCAATCCTTGTCTTTATGACCATCGTAACCCGTTGACAAGCAATCAAATGCTAGTTGTTTAAATGATCATTTTTACTGCAATTTACTATCTATCTGGGCTATTCACCTTTTATTACACTAGTGGGGTAGGTAGAATTTAGGATAAATGTACCCTTGTTTGTGCGAAGGCGGAGAAGGAAACCATTTCAGAATAATCCTTCCAAATAAGCCGGGCCAAAATTCAAATTTTAACTTAACATCACTGACAAGCCAAACTAAATGAGCGTTATGTTAAACCTGCGTGCCCACTGATGCTTGTTTTAATGATTATAAATTGTTTATACATTTACTTTACGAATGCAAGTAGGATTTTACAAAATATAATAAACGACCCTGGTGAGTATTTTCAAAGTTATCCTATCAGCACCTCTTGCCTAAACACATCCCTACAGCCAGGTTGAGCTATCATTGGAACCAAATATGAATCAGTTTCAACTCGATAAAGCTGTAATAATTTAGTAGATCTTTATAGAATCCTAAGACAAGAAATATTAATCTATGAAAAATTCAATAACACATCTTTGTATGCTAATATTTGTAATGAATAATTGTCGTTCAGTTATTCATACAAACCTTTTTTTTTGTATTAATCCCCTGTGGGATGGGGTTTAAAATAGTCCTGCAGTATTCCCTGCTTCTCGTAAGATATCACTTAAAGGGGAAGCTTCGCACGGGATGTACCACCTTATTTCCTCATCATTCACCTTCCTTCCTCTTCTCTCCCCTTTCTTACCTTTTCCTGTAATTCTATCTTGCGCAGAAGCTTTTAGGTCCCCTGTTGATGACCTTGGGAACACAACTGGCTTCTTTCGGACAGTTATTGGATACCATTGCACTTGAGCTTCGTCTTGATAGTGAACTGGAATGTAGTATCTTAATAGAAGGAACCTAAGTCTAACAGTAACCAGGTACCCTACTTTGAGAAATGATCGCTTGTGCTCATGAGGATTCTGGATGTAAAATTGGCTCTTTCCTGCATCCACTTGCTGCGATGACCTCATATTCATGTGAAGGTTGCCATGTATAGCGTTGTATGGGTCTTCCTGTCGAGAGGGCTAACAGGGCCTCATGTGGTAGTACCAACTAGGATCAACCTGGGTCTTTGATCGGAGTATTGTGCAGGTTGCCATGTCTAGCGTTGTATGCAACTCCCAGTCGAGAGGGTTAACAGGACCTCATGTGATATAACCAACTTGGCTCACCCTGGGTCTACAATCTGAGTACTGTGCAGGCTGTCCCAAGATGGTATGGCCGAATTTATTGTCAAAGGTGACACCTTACTGCCCGCTGCACCATTATGCCCAACACTGCTGGCATCTCACTGCCCGGCCCCTCACAGGACAGAGGTGGAAAGAGTAAAGCCATCCAACACAAGTTTGAGTAAAATTAAGGAAGTGGTGAGACCCCAGCCTCTCTTCCTTGTAATGTCTGTAGATGATGGTGAGCACCTAAAATGTGTCAGCCCATTTATCCTCATAAGAGTAATAAATGGAACAGCGAAATTAGACGTTTGTATGAGAAAACTATGTGATGGCACGATTACGATTCAGACCATCACTGACATCCAGACGGGGAACATAATGGCAATCAATAAAATACTGTTGAGCAACTCTGCTTATTTACAGGTGAAGGTGAAACCACACAAGGTCCTCAATGTTTGCAAGGGAGTGGTCACTTGCTATGACCTGTACTCTGTGAATATTGAAGAAATCTGTGAAGAGCTTGTCCCTCAGAATGTCACTACCATATCATCATCAAAAAATAAGGAAAATGAGAAAAAGACTGATATGTATATCCTCACTTTTGTGACTCCTGCTCTTCCAAAGGAGGTTGAGCAGGGTTCCACGTGCTCAGGGTTTGGCCGTATGTCCACAATCCTTGGTGTTGTTTTTAGTGTCAGGAGTTTGGACGTATGAAGCTGCGATGGCGTGGTAAGCTAACCTATGTGAATGGTGGACAGAGGGTTCACAAAATACCATGTGAGTCTCCTAAGTTCTATGTTAACTACAAGGGTCCACACTCTTCCTGTGTCCAAAATGGAAGGCAGAGAAAAAAGACCTGGAGATTCAAAATGGAGAGAAGATCTCTTATGTCCAAGCTCACAAGGAATACGTATCCATCCAAGCTCCAGTATTTCAAACTTCTTAAAGCCATATTGTTAGACAGAACATCAATTGTCCCAACTGCCATCGCGCAGCTAATATTGCTAAGGCATCTATGTGACCCGTGCCACTGGTCTCTACTAGAGACATTAACCATCCTAACACCCAAGATAAGATGGCGCCGAAATTTGTATAGGAGGAGAAAGCTTTCCAGAGGTCGCCTCCACCACCCGTACCCCCAAGGAGCCCTTCTCGGGGCCCACCTTTGAGCCCTCGTCAGGGAAACCCCCTCGACCCCTCCTTGGGTAACACCCCCAAGCCTCACACTCGAAACTAAATTACCTGTGGCCGTTGTTGAGCCATCCACTCTCGCCTCTGGGACCCCAGAGGCTGAAATGGAAGATGGAACAGATGAGGCAGCAAAGACGAGTCCCACTGGTGCTTTAAAGATGGTCCGGTAAGAGACCACTGAAAGGCCAAGCCTTTGCGCAAGAATGCAATACCCCTATCACTGCTGAGCAAGCGGTTTCACAGCGAGAGGTACAGGAGGTACTTGGCCAGGAATGTGAACCTAAGACAGTCCTAAATAAATTTATTTTAAAAGGATAGTGAAACAAATTAATATATGAATAAAAGTAATATCAATAAATGATGTTGTTTATACAATAGTATTATAGGGGTTTTCATGCTCTTGTAGATGAAATTAAATTACTACTTCTTTCCCTGCATCCTTCCATCTTATGTTTGCAGGAGACCCACTTTCACCCTGCTGATAACTCGATGCTTCGTGGGTACGATGTATATCGTACCGACCAGCCATTCTTTGATCGGGCAATTGTAGGTGTTACTATAATTGCACGTGGCAATATATACCATAAATACATAAATATTATTTCGGATCCCCATGTGATCGTTGTCAGTATCTCCCTTTCTATGGAGGTGACAGTATGCTACATCTACCTCCCACCAGCGGACCGTGCTACCAAGAGAAGGCTGGGGGCCTTCTTGGAACAACTTCCTGTCTCATATCATCTTGGGTTATTTAATGCTCATAACCTGGTGTGGAGGACTAATTTTACAGACGTCCGTGGTCTTGTCTCAGATGACCTGGTGTTACTAAGCACTGAGAAACAGACACACTTTTCCACCTTTAATTGTGTGTCCTCTGCCATCAACTTAACTCTTATATAGTCCTGGCATTGCTGCCCACTTCCTTTGGGGGGTCCACCTGGACCTCTTTGGCAGCGATCATTTTCCCACTCTCCTTTCACCACTTCAAGATTCTACCAATATAGCATGGGTGCCCCAATGGGGGTTTAAACGTGCTGACCGGGATAAGTTTCATGAGCTCACCATATTTGGAGAGCCCTAGTCTCAGGGCGTTGATGCAAGGACAGGACATTTTACTTCGACGGTCATCGTGGCAGCGAGGGTTTTCATACCTAAATCCTTGCCGAATCCACACCAGTGTCCTGTTCCCTGGTGGAATGATGGTTGACCATTTCTGACCATTGAAGGGGACTATGCCTCTTTCATTGATGTCCTACTATAGAGAATCAGGAGTCATTCTGGATTTGTTGTGCTTCAGCTCACTGTGTCACTTCCACAACAAAGGTTTGGGATAATATTCATAAATTATGTAGCAGTCATAATTATATTGATAATAAACCTGCACTCATGTCTGATGGTTTGCTTGTTTTATTTCCTGTGGAGGTCGTCGATGTATTGGGTTCAATGTTTGGCACAATTTCCAGCACTTCAAGCTACTCTAACAATCTGGCATGACATGGAGCGTCATACTATTGACTTTGGTCATAGTCTGGGGAGGACTATAATTCCCTCTTAACTTTAGTAGTCCTGTCCCATGTGAACAGCACAGTTCCCGGCCCTGACAACATATACTATGAAATGCTGTGCAAGCTGTCCCCTGCTGGACAGGCAGTTATACTTCTACAATAGTGTTTGGGAATCTTGTCAGTTACCATCACTTTGGAGGCAGGCATCTGTTATTCCTATACATAAAAGTGGCAAAGATAAACTAGAGCTAACTAGCTACAAACCCATAGCCTCAATCAATTGTGTATGCAAAATATTTGGAATAATAAATAAACGATTTATATGGTATTTAGAATCCCGCAATTTGTTATCCGATATTCACTGTAGTTTTTGCCATAACCAATCCACAGTGGATCATTTGGTTTGCCTTGAGACAGCGATTTGTGACGCTTTCCTCCATAAACAGCATCTTTTGGCTGTCATCTTGGATTTGGAGAAGGCGTACAACACCACCCGGCGGTACGGAATATTGAAAACACTTTAAAATTTGAGGTTCCAAGGGAACCTCTTTGTTATTATAGTTAATTTTATGTCAGGTAAATACTTTCGGATAAGGTTGAATAATGAAAGCGAGGTGTGTAAAAGCCCTCAATATACTTAAAGTAATTAGCGGTCACTCTTGGGATGCTGATAGGGAAACTATGATGCACCTCTATAGAAGTTTGGTAAGATTGACGCTAGACTATGGCATTTTTGTGTACCGTTCTGCTAGACCGTCGGCGCTAAAGCTGTTGGATAGTGTCCATTATGCAGGCATCCAACGGGCTACTGGTGTTTTTTGTACCAGTCTATTCGTCAGCATGCAGGTGGCCCATCTCTTTCCTACCGGAGGTACCAATCTTTTGGTGTTATATGTGTCTAAGCTTCATTGCATGCCACAACATGATACCAACCATCCTGTATTCCCTCCTACCAGCCGTGTCTTGTATGAAACTAAATGGCAGAGTACAAGGCTGGCTAGAATCTAGATATTATCGGTCTTTGACAAGTGTGCGATAGTCCTTCTGAAGGCTACTCCCACTTCTCCAGGTCAAGTTTCTTCCTGGAAGATACGCCTACCTCAATTTCATCTTGATCTTGCCAAGCTACCTAAAGCGACAACATCACATTTTACATGTGAGAGAGCTTTTAGCGATCTTCTCGCCATCCACTTTCAAGGCTTCAATCACATTTACACAGACGGTTACAGGTCTGGTTCCTCTGTGGGATGTGCTTTTACTGCTGATAATTTAAATTTTAAATTTGGTTTATCGTGTGAAACAATTGTATATATGGCTGAATTGTATGGCATTTTTAAATCATTATGCTTTGTGTATCTTAATTGTCATCGTTCCACTCTCATCTGCTCGGATTCCATGATTGATTTATTGGCACTGTCCACACTACTCTTGGAATCCCCTCATATAGATGATCAAAGAACTAATTTTTATTATTGATAGTTTAAACACCCGGCTTGCCTTCTGCTGGATTCCTGTTCACACTGTTATCTCAGGTAATGAACTGGTGTAACAGGCAGCCCAGGATGCAGTTCAGCTCCCTCTTGCGGTGGGTTTGGGTGTCATATTTTTAGACCTAGGGGACTATGCTCAGCATGGGGTCTTACGCACTTGGCACGAGCAGTGGGTTTCGACCCCTACTCAGAACAAGCTGAGGTCCATCAGGGACGGTGTGTCTAGAAGAGAGGAGGTCATTGTGACGAGACTGCCTTGGCCATACATTTCTGATTCATGAGTTTTGTTGAGAGGGGATCAACCTCCTGTCTGAGAGCTTTGTGATACTCCCCTTAGTGTGTACCACATTTTGGTGGAGTGTCACAAGTGTGCCTCTATTTGTCTGGCCCTTGATTTTAATGGCGCATTTAGTGTTTTGTTATGCGACAGTATAGATGGTGTCATATGTTTACTCTCTTTTTACACCAGACGAATCTTTTAAATTCATTTTAGTTTCACTCTTACAGAGTGACTTACTTGGATATTATCTCATATTGAGGTTAATTTTAATTATTTTAGTACATTTTAATATTATTTTTATCTATTTAATATTGTGCCTGCAGCTTTTTTTCTCTGAGGATTTAACTATGTATTTTTTAAGGCACTAGTGACTTGCATACGTCGACACACCTCTAAACAACAATAATAATTAACAATATATTTGGAGCACCCTTTGTTAGTTAAGGGTAAATAGTTAAATAGCCATCTTTTACAAGAAATCAAATAATCTTGTGTTGCTACCCCCTAACTACCCCCTTGGGTGATTGATTTTGTCAGAATGGCTTGTGGGGAGGTCAAAGTGTAACAGGGAAGAAAGTTGGAAAGTGGTTTATGGTGGTGTTTAATATTAAAAGTATTGTGATACATAAAGAAGTATACAAGCTATGATGATAGTCGTGTAGATAGTATAGAAGTTGACTTAGTAAAATTGTAATATTAGAAATTGGCACTTTTGTCAGTGTGTCCATGTTTGATGCCTCCTCTGTTCTACAAACTTTGAATACTCCTAAATGTTATTCACACTGAGAACTTATCATGACTCTAAGAATCAGAGTGACATCCACAACACAATCAATGAGCTTACTTTATTGCATGCTTACTAGCCTTGCTAATTCAATCTTGTTTAACCGCCAAGATAGTGTCTGCCTTCCCTGAGTTTTCGTATAATCAGACCAACCAAGAAGAAGCAAATCCTCCATTTTTATTTACCGTCATACATGCTTCAATTAAAGCTTTCTCACAACTATTAAGATACACTGGGATTGTTAAGAAATTCCTTGTTTTGATTACTTATACTTGATTATTGCTACTTCAATTCTGATATTATATTATGGTTTTAGGTCAAAAAACAACCAGGCTAAAAGCCATATTTGTGAATAATATTTTCATAAGCTCAATTATAATATACATATATTTTTAAATAAAACTGCTAATACTTTAAAAATGAAGAACTTTAAAATTAATTAGTAAATTATTTATGTTTGTTAGTAAAATATATATTGATTATTAAATGTGAGAAAAATAATTAGCATAACTTTTTTATTCTATTAAATAAATTTAAAACTGTTTATAAAATATATGTTTCAAGTAATATATGACAGAAATGAGTAGAAATAAACTGTACATTCATTTGATGATTTCTATTAATTCTTAAAACTATTATAAATGCCATTTTGTGCACACCAAATAACTACCTTAACTATTCATTTTTACTAACTACCTCTAATAAATGTTATCATTATTTTCTTAGTTTCTAATTTTGTTATATTTGGAAGATGGTATGGTAAAGGTAGGAATGAACACATTATGGCTGTTACAATGAAAAGAAGAACACAGTTCACACTTTACATTGCTGCCACTGGACAAAGAGGTAATGGTTGCATCTTGAAGAAAACAGATTGTCAATGCCCAATTCCTCGACCTAGGTTTCATTCTATCAGAACTCATCAGGGAGGGAGTGTGAAATGCACAACCCAACCTCCTAAAAGAGGAAACCAAAAAACATGAAAGAAAGAAAAGGGAATTTGGTAAAGAACGATAGAACACTTAAATAGGAACACGTCAAAGGAATAACATTAAGTACAAACACAGGAAATGGACAGTGGATGCAAATATATATTATATTTATTTAAGGAAATCTAGTTTTCACTTTTTGGGGTATTTTGCTATATTGGAAGAAGGGACAGAAAAGGTGGGTAGAAACATATAAAAGGTAATTAACATAATATGGTTTTGTTTCCTCTTTTAGGAATTTGTGTTGTGAGTTTCACACTCCCTCCTGATGGGTTCTAATAGAATGGAACCTAGCGGCAGTTATTCGCACCGTTGTAAAGTTCCTAGTTCTTGTTAATTTTTATAAGATTTACTGTGTTTACTCTGACTCCTGTTTGATATTACAAACAAGTACTTCATACTGTAATTACTAAGGTAATTCCTTTTCTCTACATCTGGTTAATGATTTAACATTTTAGTTGGTTTAGTTAATATTACATTTTCTATTGGATATCATTTGTTACAACTAGAAAGCCATCACGGTTTTATCTTGGTTCCCACTTTATGTTTAGTATGATCAAGTAGTAATTTCAAGCAAGGTACCTTGTCTTTTTGTTCTTTTAACACTGGTCTTACTACCCATGTGTTAGGGGACATGAAAGTTTAATTTAGAGGAAGTGTACCCGCATTTTCGTGTAGGGAGAGT
>CABFWB010000589.1:172371-190708 GCA_902151455.1 Timema bartmani
CTCCCCTTTTTTGACAGTTTAATATATTACGAAATTAGCACCTTTGATCATGTGGCCACCGAAGCGGGTTAGTGTTTGTCGACACAAAAATATATAGATTATTTTTCAAACTGTAATTAGCCATGGATCCAAAACTATAGTAGAAGTGTAGGAAATAATGATTTATTATAAAGGGTACCTACCTACACTAATTTTTCCGCATTTGGCCAAAATCTTTGTTTTTAAATGAATCATGAGCTTCATAATGCCATACTATTTATTTATATATAATGTTAAGTTGGAGTCTTACTGTATACAAAGTTTGTTTTAACGTTGTTAATTAATTCAAACTATAACTTGTGTGGCATGTTACGATAAATTAAAATAACATGAAATATAATTCATCATCATCTCAAAAGAGACAACCCGTGCTGCCCGTTTACACTCCACCATCAAACTAGTGAGAGCTGCAGAGGTCAACATTGTGTCACATGCCGAGACTTCTTGTAGATGAAGGTGGAGAGAGCCATTCAGTAGGTTCCACTACTGTAACCCTTTAGGCCAGCGCCAAGCATTCAATCAAGTCAACGCCTGCGCCGTGTCCACCCCTCCGACGTGTCCTGTTCCTCTCTCCACCCACCTTCACGTCGCTTTTGATCTGCCTCAGGGATCACGTGGCTATGTTCTTGGACTATATACAGATTGGCATGTTTTGTAGGTGTGGTTACTCATTATACCACTGGCTTCAGCATAGGTAAGCAGCGCTCCCAACAGCAGATTTGATCTGTATAGTTTCAAAACTCTCGTTGGGCTTAAATCTTCAGGTTTTTTCAGAATTAATATTTTGAACTTAAATATTTATTGAATTGTTAGTTTGCCACTAGATGGTCAGTTTATATAACTAAAGTTGTATGCTATTCTCTTGTCATTACATTAATTTTTTTGAGGTCACTTTGCTCTTTGTTAGTTTGTCATGAAATGGCAAGTTTATATTTTTATCATAAATCAATTATTCAATAGGGCTTTCCCCATCACATTTATCTTTTTGAGTTCTCTTTGACAAGTTAAAGTTAATTTGTTCATCTGTCACTAGCTGACGTTGTTTGGTTATTTTAAAGCCATGTTTTGTATTTTTGTATCCAGGCTTCTAGCCTCTTACTTTACTGTAATTCAACTTGTCTCTAGGCCAATGGGGGCCAACATATAGTTGATTGTAACTTAACTTGTCTCCAGTTCGTGAGATGGCATGACCAAATGTTAATCTGTATTTATCTTAAACTCTTGGCCAATAGGCGGCACCGACGCTTGTTTAGTTATAATATGAAACCCATAGCTTATGTATTGTTATGTTACCTGCTAAGACTTTCCACTGGGAAAATTGAAAGCCTGATTCCTTAAATGAATAATTTAGTATTTTAATGCTTATCATCTTTAGAGTCTGTTAGTCCCTTCTGGAAGTGGTTTAGATTCCTCTGCCATTTAATGTTAATATTTTGTAAGTTAAGACTCGTGTTCTTAGCCCTAACTGGGCTGATTACTGCCCCCTTCAACTATGCCGTCTGCTATTGTATTTTTTGTACATATCATTTGATTTTTCTCATGTTTAAAAAATGTTAAATCCTTGTTACTGGATAGCTCTTATTTCTTTTTGAGAGATTTAAGGCTGGGGGTTTCACAACAGTGAATTCATCTTTAGTCAGCTAACACATGCTTCTACTTTATGATGTTTATTGAACAAAATCATTGCTAAACATCATGGATACACATATAGACCATACATACATAAAGTTATGCATGTCATGTACTTTCCTAAAAAAAGTTAACATAATAGTATTTTATTACTTATGTCCATTAGCACAAAGTTTGGTTCACAGTTTAACACTGTCTGGAATTGTTGATGAAATAATAAAATACAATATGTGCAACAAAGCTCAAAGGAAAATAACACACTAAATTAAGGGAGGAAAAAAGGAAGAAGATGTCAGTCACCTTTCTGCATTGGATTCTTCCCACATTCTTCCTTTTTCCCTTCGTGGGATTTCTTCATTAAATATACTCTTATTAGTTTATTTTTCTTTTTTCTTTATTTTTTCTTTTTCTTTATTTTTATCAATTTCCATTATCATAAAACACTAGATTATGATTTTTAATAAAAAATATTAGATTTTATTATTAATGACTGTAATCTAACCCATCATAACTTAAACAAATGGTTAAATAATAAATAATTAATCTTTGAAAGCAGTTATAATATTAGTTATTTTTTCATACCATGACTGCATTTTGTTTAATAGAATATATATAAGACAACACTCACTCACTCACTTCACTCTCTCACTGACCCACTCACTCATTCACTCACTGACCCACTCACTCACTCACTCACTCTCTCAATGATTCATTCACTTCACTTACTCCACTCCACCCTGGCATGCCCCACCTCGCCTCACCCCACTCTACTCCACTCCACCCTGCCACGCCCCACCTCGCTTCACCCCACTCTACTCCACTCCACCCTGCCACGCCCCACCTCGCCTCACCCCACTCTACTCCACTCCACCCTGCCACGCCCCACCTCGCCTCACCCCACTCTACTCCACTCCACCCTGCCACGCCCCACCTCGCCTCACCCCACTCTACTCCACTCCACCCTGCCACGCCCCACCTCGCTTCACTCCACTCCACTCCACTCCACTCCACTCCACTCCACTCCACTCCACTCCACTCCACTCCATTCCACTCCATTCTACTACCCAGCATATTTCTCCAACTGCTGGGCCTGGAAACTTTATAAATCTTAATTTTGGAAATTTATAATGGGACTCCAAGAAATGGGTTAGGGGTGCTATAATTAAAAAAAAAACCTTTTTAGATGAGGTAGAAAATTAAAATTTGGCAGACAGGTAGAAGGAACACACCAAATAACAAAATTTTTCTTAAAATTTGAAATTCCCAGTAGGGGTTGTTTAAGTGGAAAGAGAGGAGGGAGTTCACAATTTCAAAATTAATAGAAACAACAACTTTTCCGTAACTTTATTTAAAAGGTGTAAAATGTGAAGAAGGGTAAAAAGTAAATCTAATAAAAAATTAAATCATGATTAAAAGGGTAAGAAAAACTGACATGGATTTAAAGGCTAAAAAAGGGGGGAAATAGGAAAAAGAGTTAAAAGGGCAAAAAGGGAAAATGAGTTAATTAAGATGCAATAAAGGGAGAAAAGTGTGAAAAGGGTAAACGAGGTAATAGGTTAACTTAAAATGGTTAAGAATGCCAAAAAGTGGATTGAATTTATTTTTTACTTTTTTTTTTATCTATCTTTCAGTTTTCACCCCTTCTTATCCTTTTTCCTTATTGCTCTTATTACCCTTTTTAGCCTTTTAATATTTTAACACTTTTTACCTTATTTCCTTAACAGTTTTTTTGAAAAAAAGTTTTATTAGTTTTTCTTTTTTCAGTTTATAACCTTTTTTACTATTTTAGTCCCAAACCAGTATTCAGGGTAAATCCTCGACTGTCTATTCTTTTGTGAGAGTGATGTCTTTAGATCATTAGAACCCTGATATCACCATCATTGACATTACATTATATTGTGAGAGTGATATCATTAGATCATTAGAACCATGATCTACCTGTCATGGACAATCCATTCTATTGTGAAGTGATGTCTCAGATCACTAGAACCATGATCTACCTGTCATTGACAGTCCAGTGTTAGTTACTAGAATTGAACCACAAACAAGATGAAACCTGTTTTAATTAATTTATTTTTATAGGTTGGAAACAAAACAAGTCTATAAAGTGTTAATAAACAATAACATTGTAATAGCTCTTGTGTTTGTTCATTATAACAGTAAACTTCATATTTATTTCCACAACTATTTTATAAAATTAGTTTTAATAGCCATTGTGGTAGTTTCGATATTCCTCTTGTCCATCATAGCATTAAGAGAATTAAGTTTTCAAAATATTTGACAATTATGAAAATAAATCATTCAGCTTCACTCATAAACATAACTATTTTTCAAGATGTTTTATCATTGTAAAACTTGTATATTTTTTTAAAAGTTTCAAGTTGAATAGTGATTTATTAAAATAGTTTCATTATCAATAAACAAATTACATATTTCGAAAAAGCTTCATTAGGTCTTTAATGCTATAGGCATTATTTTTAAATGCATTGATTTGGATAATATTACTATAACCTATTTTTCTATGGGGTTTTTTTATCATCAAAGACAACAAAACTGATAGAAATATGAAAAAATGTTGATTTATTGGCTTATTTGCCAACTCCTATATAATTATATACAGGAAGTTCTATACCTTGATTTTGGTTGGAAGAACAGTAGATAAAATTCAAATTAATTTCTTCACAGCCAACATTGATAACATTTTACTATATTATTGATGTTATTATATATGTATTGATAATATCTAGCAAAATAAACAGATGCAGATGACATATTTTTATATATGAGTATATTAAAATGGTTTTAGTAACTTTAGAAACTAACTTTTAATGTTCTTCATACCAAAATCATACTATACTCCATTCACGGTAGGAATTACTCTCTGAAAGGTCTTTTTTCCTACCAACATCCTACTATATAATAGCTTTCGGGTAGAGAAAAAGGCCTTTCAGAAAACAATTCCTATGCTGAACAGACTTTAGGCTATATATAATGCGAGAGCTGTGTTATGAAAAAACACCGCAGATCAAAAAATCACGATATAGAAAATATTTGTTAAATGGAAATATAATGGTTAAGGGGTGGTAGATATTAACGAGATCTATGAGAGGTTAGACGTTTGTAGATACTGACCAGACCTATGAGAGGTTAGAAGTTTGTAGATACTGACCAGACCTATGAGAGGTTATAAGGTAGTAGATACTGACCAGACCTATGAGAGGTTAGAAGGTAGTAGAGAATGACCAGACCTATGAGAGGTTAGAAGCTAGTAGATACTGACCAGGCCTATGAGAGGTTAGAAGGTAGTAGAGAATGACCAGACCTATGAGAGGTTATAAGGTAGTAGATACTGACCAGGCCTATGAGAGGTTAGAAGGTAGTAGAGAATGACCAGACCTATGAGAGGTTAGAAGGTAGTAGAGAATGACCAGACCTATGAGAGGTTAGAAGGTAGTAGATACTGATCAGGCCTATTAAAAATCACATTCCATCATATTTTGACATAATTTATACTGGTACTATGTGCCTGTGACGGACAATGTGCACATTAAATACAGTAGATTTACGAACTACTCCATTTATTGATTTCATGTTCTTTGTAAAAAATAAATACACTATATGCAAAATTCTGTTTCCTTTTTTCAATCCCTTTTAGACCCTTTTCAGTGTTAATAATAATCTCCGGAAGACAGTATCGCCCACAATTCCTTAGTTACCTTATTAAAATGGTTTTACTTTTCAACGGTTAAATTAATACAGAAGAGTGTACCTTACATAAAGTTATAACCTTTGTTCCTCTTTATCATTTATGCCAGATCGTCTGTTAATGCCTTAAAGGTTGGAAAAAGTTGGCGTCAAGTGTTTTTTTGCAAATTTTTAAAGTACTAAAAATCAATATTTTGGCCTAACGGCTCATCATATCACGAAAATGTTGTTAACCTTTATTATATATAATTGTATGATGAACATTATTTGTTTAAGACATATTTTGATAAGATGCGTTGTTTTTGAAACAAAGCCAAAAACAATGCAAAAAAAAATGTTTTTTTCAATTACTTTTGCCACCCTCCCAGGGGGGGGTGATATAAGTTGTGTCTCAATGGTTTTCAAACTAGGTCATAATAGATATAGTCTGCGTCAATTTTCATGCTGGTATCTAAGCACGAAATATCTTCAACAATCTCTGGCTAACAGAACGCACTACAATATAAACTGTAAATATAGTACATTGTTAATTACCCTTCAGTGTGAAGGTTGTGCTTGTTTAGTGAAAGACGAGTTCTTTATGTCTGGTTTCAATTGAGTTAATTTGACTCTTAAATCAGGTTCAACATTCAACTTGTTCTTGTACTTATTTTTTATGTAAATTAAAGAAGAAAACCCACATTCACAAAGGTAAGTAGTTGTAAACACCATCAACATTCTTACAGCCTTTTCTGAGATCAAAGGATATTCATTTCCTCTTGACAACCAAAAGTCTCTTAAATCGATCCTCTTGATAATTTGCCTGAGACCTCCATTACAAGAGAGATCGATCAATTCGTCTTTTTCGGAAGAAGTTAACGATTCTGGCACAGTGTCGTTAATAGAAAACGGGTCTCTAATCCTTAATTCTAAAGTTAGGTTTTCAGAGAAATATTCCTTGAAATCTATGATTAGGCTCCCAAAGTGCTCCTTTATATTTGCCACCAATTTATTGTTAAGAAGACTTTCATTTTCACTTAAGAAAGTATCCAACAATGGAAAGGAACACATGTTTCTACAATATATTTCTTTAACAATGAAACCAAGTTTTTTTTATAAGAACCATGGTTTTCTCCTGTATCAAGAATAAGGAAGTACATGAACCTTGCATACTCTTATTCACATGGTTGAAGCGGCCAGCTATGCCAACTGGACAAGCCACAGTTCATCAATGAAATAATTTAAGACCGAAGATGTGTCAGAGAGAAAAATCTGCATTTCTGGACGAGTTCAAACAAACGGCTCAGTACAGCCCCCCTCAACAGCCACCCAACTTCGGTATGAAGTAGAAGTGAATCATGCTCAGTACTCATTTCACTGGACAAAATCGAAAATAGTAATGAGCTTACAGCTCTGGATTTAATGAAGTTAATAACTCTCACCACTTCATTTAAAACGGTCTTCAGAGCAACCGACGTTTTTCTTTTGACTAAAGACTCGCGATGAATGCTGCAATGTACAAACTTAGACTCAGGAGCGACTTGTTTAATTTTGGCAGCAACCTCACTGTGTTTCCTAGTAATTGCACGTGCTCAATCGGCACAAACACCAACACATTTATTACACTGTATATCATTCATATTCATAATCTGGTCTAGTTTTGCAAATATTTCATTAGAAGTCGTTCAATGGTTCACAAAACAAGAACTCTTCTTTGAGTTGGGGCCATGTTGGTAATGTCAGAAGTTTCATCCAATTGAATAGAATAATATTTACTAGCCTGAACTTTTCTATTAACTCTTCTTTAACATTTGAATCCAAATTTGAAATTCTTCATGACACGGTGTCACTGGATAATGGAATCATTTCAAGTTTTGCTACTTTCCCCCAAAATTATACTGACAATATTTGTCGCTGTTGGTCAAATTAATGACTCTCCAATTGTGTGAGGTTTACCTGCTTCAGCTATTCTTAAACTGACATTGTAAGATGCCTCCAGAGCCTTCATGTTAAATTCCGAGAATGATGTTATTTGGAATTGCCTTGTTGACAAATAAGACAGTTTTCTCTGGAAATATTCCAAAGGTTTTTGTTTTAAATCTCTGTGATTGGTTAAAAAATAATTCTTAAGAAGGTAAGGCTTCATCAAAGATTTGACAAAGTTTCATTAAGTATTATCTGCCCGTAATACACAGCATGCAACACAATACAACTGTTTCAATATCGGATGAATCACTCACATAACCTTTACTCACTGACTGAATGGAACCTCTCTCATTGAGCTGAAACAACAGACTCGCTGCAACCTATAGGATCAACTGTCTCTCAGGGATATTGGAGCTCTTGCCGAGTTGTAGCGAGTCCTGGTGCTCTCTCGAGGAAGTTTCTCGCTGCAACCTATAGAAGCGACTGTCTCTCTGGAATATTTGAGCACTTGCCGAGCTGTAGCGAGTCCTGGTGTTCTCTCGAGGAAGTTTCTTACTGCCCTCCGAGGCTGGGGGTTTCACAATCAACTGCACCTGACTAAGTCTTCTTTCTTTGAACTGTAACAATGGGGGGATAGATGGGTGTTTAAGACTTGATATTCTTGATGATAATGTAGAATCTAATTATTTTAAATAAGTTACATGAAATATTTTGACTAGAAAAGTTAGACATTCTTGCATACATTTAAAATCATGTAGCAAGTAAAAATATATATTTTTATTTCATGTTAAATTATTTTTTTATTTTATACTTTGTTCTCGTACCACCCAGCACTGGCTTTCATACCACCAGTGGTACCATAGGTTGAGAAACGCTGCTCTATGACACTAGGAACTCGAAATTTCATTGCCACACTTACAAAAATATGTCATCTATCCCTTTCGTGAGCAAGTTATATCTAGTACCCATCATTACACCCTATCTCTATCCATTGCACCTCATTACACCCTATCTCTATCCATTGCACCTCATTACACCCTATCTCTATCTTGAGCTAATTCTATCCAGTCCACCTCATTACACCCTATTTCTATCTTGAGCTAATTCTATCCAGTCCACCTAATTTAATGACAGATTCTGTCTAATCTGTTTAAATTTTTTTTACTCTTCATGCCACATTTATAGCATCACAGTGTTACAGACCTGGTAAAGACATACTTGTAATGGCCTTAATGTTTGTCAGTTAAGATTTGATTATAGTTTAGATAGAAAAATTACTTTATGGCTATACACTTTGTTTAAACATATTTTAGCATTAAAAATTAATCAATCCAATATATTGTGATTCAATCCTATTAAATTATATATAATTCTATTTATGTATAACAGATTTATAAAGCAAAAGTTCATCAATTGACACAGAATTTTTTTGTATATTAATGATGATGGTAAGAATAAAACTTGTTTTTAATTTCAGGTGATGCCATGACACACATGCCAGTCATGATGACTTGAGGTTGTGTTGCCACATCACCATGGATTCTGACGATGAGGAGGAAGGTCCAACAATGTTGCCCAATGAGCACCTGTTTGGGCTGAATAAACTTGTTTCGACCAAAGACATTAAGATGTCAGCCCGTTGTGTGACAGGGAGACGTCAATTACTTGCATTTATTATGGGGTGTGTATTTCTTTAAGACGATATAAATATGTTATTGAATATATTGTACATAGAAGGAGCACTTGCTGGTGTTTATCTACACAACTTATATTTGCAGGGACAACACACTTCTCTTGATGGAACCAATATCTTTTAATATTACATATTATTAAAATATATTTATGACAAGAAAGTAAACTGCTACTATTGTTACCACTGATATCACTGTTACCACTGCTATCACTGTTACCACTGCTATCACTGTTACCACTGCTACCACTTATCACTGTTACCACTGCTACCACTTATCACTGTTACCACTTCTACCACTGTTATCATTGCTACCACAGTTACCATTTCTACCATTTTTACATCTATATTTGATTTTAAATAATACTGAGTAAATAGGAGGGAGCGAGCTGTCATTACAGGATAAATACTGACTGACCTACGACACAATTTGGCTGAAACCATCACACATTTTCACTGATTGATGGAGTGTTGTGTTAATTCATAAAAAACGTCACCTTGATTTGTATTTGAACCATAATCTACTGACTTTATGTGCTTATTATATACCAAGCGAGCTATTCAGGTATAATTCAGAAGTCAGGTATTTGTTTATGATGAGAGATTGATACTCAGCGATACTCGGACCTGGTCAAGGACCTAGGTAGCTCAGCTCGTACAGACAAGAGGACCACAACTGAATAATTCTCTGAGTGTCATTTTAATGAATACACATTTAACACTGAGGAGGCACAATGTTTAAATGATTTTATAATGATGGAAATGATAATTAATAATTATGATAATGGCTTGTTTGGGTGTTTGTGGTTTGTGTAAAACCTGTACCCATCCATGGTACCCACAACCACGACTTTCAGACTTGCCACACCCTCAAAATATTAAGATCATTTCCCAAACAATGCAACAGCTCATAACTCAAGCCGTGGAAACTCCCCCGCCAATATAACAGTTCTCAACTCAAGACGGTGGGAACTGGCCCACCAATATAACAGTTCTCAACTCAAGACGGTGGGAACTGGCCCACCAATATAACAGTTCTCAACTCAAGACAATGGGAACTAGCCCACCATTGTAACAGTTCTCAACTCAGACAGTGGGAACTGGCCCACCAATATAACAGTTCTCAACTCAAGACAATGGGAATTGGCCCACCAATATAACAGTTCTCATCTCAGACAGTGGGAACTAGCCCACCAATATAACAGTTCTCAAATCAGACAGTGGGAACTGGCCCACCAATGTAACAGTTCTCAAATCAGACAGTGGGAACTGGCCCACCAATGTAACAGTTCTCAACTCAGACAGTGGGAACTGGCCCACCAATATAACAGTTCTCAACTCAAGACAATGGGAACTGGCCCACCATTGTAAAAGTTCTCAAATCAGACAGTGGGAACTGGCCCACCAATAGATTACCAAATAGAGATTACCACCAGGCCTTAATAGAAAATCATTTATTTCTTCCTAAAAGATAAACACTATTATTATTATTTCTAATTTAGTTGATTTATTATATTTCCATTTTACTATTATAATTAATTTATCTCATTAGCATTTTATGTTTTTTATCACCATGTAAATATTTCACAGGCAAAGATTTGAGAATTGTATTATTGCTCAGAGAGAGTTGTTCTATAGGTTTGTAGAAGAGAAGTTCGTTTGAAGTGTAAGGAAGTATTGTACAGGGTGTACTGTGTCTGATAAAGGTGAAGTTGGTAGGAAGAAGACTGTAAGGAAGGCCAAGTAAGAGATGGGAGAAGCAGATAACAGTTAGTGTGCAAGTGAAAGGTGACAAATGGATGCAATTAAAGTAGAAAGAATGGTGGAAGGGTAGAGGAAGATGGAGCCATTTTACTAAAGTGTGCTGGCTACGGGCTGGAATCAGTTGATGATAGGATTCTTACTCATACAAAAATTTACCACACTGTTTCTAAGAGTTTCTTTTTGATTTCAAAATGAAGTAGTTCAATGTTTGTGTAAAGTAAATTTATTCCCTCTTCTCTCTGTGTTTGATAAAGGCATCAATGCTGAAATACTACTCAATTTGTGTTTAAATGTGTATGTGACTACTTCTACTCTAGAAAGATGTTACCTTTGCGCAATGGATTCTTCCCATATTTTTCCTCTTTCTTTAGGTGGGCTTTCTTCATTAAATTTAAACTTATTAATTTCCATGATTATAAAATAATTTTGAGAATAAATATGATTTAAACATAGTTGACTACTTTCTGTCTACATTGATTCCTCTTCACAATACGTTAGTGTATTTTTAATGCTGCCCATTGAATAAGTTAAGTTTGTTTTGTGATTTTCATCTCATCATAATTTAAAGATGTTTAGCACCACAGCAAAAAAAAGAAGATTATATCGCTTCCATTTTATGGTTTTATTCCCATAAAATGTAGGAGATATAATATAACCATTTTGGATGTGATTGTTCAGTAGTAAGCAAACTGGATTGGACACATCCTTAGGAGGAACTGTCATAGAAGGAAATATTGAGGGAAAGAGGAGCTTAGGAGGGAGGAGGACTCAAAAACTAGATGAATTGAAGGAAATAAGAACATTCTTGGAGCTGAAGCAGAAGGCAGAGGACAGGGCAGGGTACAGTAGCGGTCTAACAAGGGGAGGCCACGACGTTCGGATCATGGATTATCTTTAAACTTTGTACACTTTTAGTAGTCCATTAGGACAACATAATGTGCAAGTAGTAAGGCGTACTACTTAGGCGTTTTCGAGAAAATCGCAAGAGAAGTTTTACGCGTCGAATATGTACCGATGCGTTGCCATTACGAGCACAATATGGTGGCGGTCGAGTGGTTAGCGTTCCAGCTTCGTAATCATTAGATAGCTGGATCGAGTCCCGCTCATCTTTTTTTTTCAACACTGGTCACATTCTTTCATATATTTTACAATTCAAATGTAATATAATTAAAAAATACGTGTATTTGCATGAACTTTTATTGAATTTCCAATGTTATTTGGCTGTTTACTAATTTTTATTACTACAACAAATATTATATTTATAATTATCGACAAGTAAACGACCAAACGCATAAAGTTTTCCTGAAAATGCATGCCTGTCGTGATTTGCGAAATCCCTCATACCTGAAATCGGGTAAGGTACCCGGAACTGCTTTGCACCTGGACGCTTTGACCTGCAGATACAGGTTTGAAAGGATAAGGGGAGGGCCAGGCTTGGACAGCCTAAGTCAAACATCGATAAATAAAGGTGTGAATAACTTTATTCAATAATACAATGAGTTTACAATATGTCAGAATATATTACCTTTGAATTGTAATATATAGGAAAGAATATGACCAGTGTTGAAAAAAAAAANGAAAACGCCTAAGTAGTACGCCTTACTACTTGCACATTATGTTGTCCTAATGGACTACTAAAAGTGTACAAAGTTTAAAGATAATCCGTGATCCGAACGTCGTGGCCTCCCCTTGTAAGTTCACTGGTAAAAGGAATGGACCTGTAATAAGATAGAACACCTAATAATAATAAATAATTCATAAATTGAAATAGTAACCATATTAAAAATGACCACATAGTTTCCTCCTGGATTTAAAGAGGCTTCTTTGTCACCAAATATATTGTCTTGTTTAGTTTATTTAATAATATTATCTAAACATCATCACAAAGGGCACATGCTAGGACTTGGACTTGTTGTATAACGCAACTCCTTTGTAAGGGGGGGGGGGTTATTCAGCAAATATTTACTGAGAGTTATGTTTATCACTCTTCCCTACACTCTCACATACTCTATTACACACATGCTTCCATCCAACTCTCCTCACTCAGACATTATCACTTTCTCTGCTCCTCACTAAATGTTATTTTTATTCCTCTATATATGGCCAGAGCAAATAATACAAAGTGAATATTGAAAACTATAAGTATGTGATAAGAAATTAACCTAAACCTCTCCACTCCGTCATACCTATGACTATTAATATTGTTTCTATTAATTTAAACTTAAACACAACTGATCTTTTGGGTCCACTTCCAAAGCAATGTTTGCTAACCTCCTTCTTACAAATCAAACTTGGAAACTTACTTTAATGATTATTTTATCCAATTTGTAAAATCAAATCTCACAACCATTTTTTAGCCCATAATAAATGATGCGACTCTCAGGAGAATAGTTTCTATGTTTTATTTTCAGATCTGGTGATATAACATTTCATTACCAGACCGGAGAGTTGAACCAACTTCCTGTTATGAAGCTTGTCCCGTGGTTTCTAGATGTCAACAAGAAGATATGTGCCATCTGCTTCAGTCCCGACGCAAACTGGCTTATTGTTATTGGTATGTCATCAACCGTAGATTGTTGGTTAACTTGTCTTCCTCTCCACTAATGGAACAATTAAAAAGTGTGCTGGAAATTTTGATTAAAGACGTTTTTACACATTTTATGAATACCATGTTTTATTTTGACAGTTGCCGTCCATACAATTCTAATGAACACACCTTTATATTTTCAGCTTATGATGGGTCGATACACATTGTACCTGCTCTCCCATTGGTTGATACAACCGCAAGTTTCGATCATCGCTGGTCAATAAGTGATGTCACTTCATTTCCTTCCCCCTACCTTGGTTCAACAATCACTCCTTGTTCCAAGCAAGGATGCCCGACGTCTGTTGTCTGGTGGCAGAGTACTCAGGAATACCACCACACAGTGATAGTTGGAAATGACCTTGGAGAGATCAGGTTCTTCAGTCTAACAAGCGAGAAGCAGGTCGGAACAACATATGTGAAAGCACCGATTCTTTCCCTTCAAATTTGTGAAGACAACACTTTAGAAACAGTGTTTCTACTGGTGAGTTTACTCTTTCACTAACACTAACTGCGTGTTGTAAGGAATCATGATATTATTCACAAAAACACGTTCAGGAAAGTCACATTGTGGACATATTTAATTAAAAACTAATTTTCACTCAAGATCTTAGATAATAACAGATTATATATTATAATATAGCTAACCATCTCACTAATGTATTATATTATTTGCAATTAATCTAAAATGTCCATTCAAAGATAAAAGAGTAATATTTTTATATTCTTATAAGTCTAAGTTATATAATTATGTCCCAAGTGTAATTAGTAGCAATTAACTTAAAAACTTATATTTATTAAATACCTGGTTTTTATCTTTGTAGCAAATTTTTAAATCATTACATTTCTATAACAAATTTCGTTGGTGAAAGTAGTTTGATAAGCAATAACTTGTTATTTGTTTATTTTATTTGAGTCACTAATTTATTTTCATTCTTACTTAATGGTAGGACCTGGATTTTGATGATATGCTAGCTTTCTTTTTTTGGCTCATCACAGACAGTGCTCATAAGTACATAAACTTTGTTCATGATTTCCTGGTTGTAGAAATATGTATTTTATAGGTTATTTTTTGTCATTTTGTAATTTCATGTAATTTTTTTTTTTTTTAGTAATTTCATGTAATTTTTTTTTTTTTGCCTGTGTCATTTTTGAAGTCATTTTAAGATATTCGTGTTGAATAAGTACATTTTAATGACATTTTAATCTCAGTAGTTGAATTAGTTAGGAGTTTTGTGAGGAAGCAGCGCAAGAATTTTAAGCAACTAAGAATGAAAGGGGAAAAGTTGCAGGATAAAATTGTGAGAAAGATTGCTGGGCAAAAAGTTAAATTTAAAAGAGCATGAATGGAATGTTGAAATAAATGCTTATTATATAGAAAGTGCTTGGAACAGAATAAAAAAGGCTAAAGTTGATTAAGCAAAAGATGTGTGTGGATCTTAGGTGGTGGAAAACTTAAAAAGAGATGGATGGAGGAATGAACACGTGAAAAGAGTTGTGAACGAAAAGAAAGAAACATACAAATGAATGATTGCTGTGACGAGTGAAACAGGACGTAAGAAGTTGTGAGACTTATACAGAGAGAAAAAGATTAATTCAAAGAAAATAGTAAAGGAGACTAAGCCCTATAGTATTCACAATGAACATGATTAGATGAACTAGAGTGAAAATGGTATAAGATAGCGTGTTGGATGGAGTATTTTGATCAATTTTATGGCGAAAATGTTGAGAAAGTAGCAAAAAATAGAGAAAATGTAGTGATGAGTGATATAATTAACGAGGTCGAGGTGTTTAAAGCTATGGAAAAAGAATGGCAAAGATGCGGGCGTAGATGGGATCACAAGTGAAATGCCTAGGTGTGGGAGCATGGTACTTTTTGCAAGATTGTGTGAGTTGTTTAATGGGTGTGCTAGGATTTCGAATGTTCCTAATTACTGGGAGAATGCAGTCATTGTTCCTTTGTACAAAGGAAAAGAGAGTAAGAGGGAATGTAAGAATTATAGGTCAGTTAGTTTGTTGAGTATTACAGGCAAAGTTTTTGGTAGAGTCTTAATTGAAAGGGTGCATGAAAAAATTGTGGACAAGATTTGGGGTGTGTAATGTGGTTTCATGACAGGTATAGGTCTCATGATCTGAAGAAAGCACACATTCGGGTGAGTAGGAGTATGTTATGGAATGTTCTTAGAGAGTATGATGTGGATGCTTGGTTAGTAAATGCAATCATGGAGGTGTATGATGGAAGTAAAGCGTGCATTAGGGTGGATGTAGCTTTGAGCGAATGGTTTAACATTGAACAAGGTGTTGGACAAGGTTGTATAATGTATTAATGGATGTTTAATGTATTCATAGATAAGTGTATGAGGGATGCATGTGAAAACACAGTTGGTCTACAAATGGACACTGTGAAAGCCAGAGTGCTACTATATACAGATGATGCCGTTTTAATGGCTGAGAATGAAAGTGACTTGCAGAATGTATTAAATTGTTTGGATTTGGTGACAATCAGAATGGATTCTACCATGAATGTCTCAAAAACTAAGGTGATAGTTTTTTTTATAAGAACGAATCAAGAAATGATTGTCAGCTTAGTATAAATGGAAAACTGTTAGAACCAGTGAATGATTTAGTGTATCTGGGCAGAATGTTCTGTAAAAATGAAAGAATAGATGGGGAAATCGACAAATCGGTGAGTGCCTCTTGGAGAGTAGTTGGATGTATGTGGACTAATGCACAGTATGAAATAATATCGAAAGAGGCAAAGATGGCCATACATAAAAGTGTGTTAATGCCAACTTTGTTTTATGGATGTAAAGGCTGAGTTTTTGAGAAGAAATACAAGAGTAAAGTGAATGAATGCTATTGAAATTAAATATTTAAGAAATATATGTAAACAAACTCGTATGGACAGAGTCATTAATGATTGGGCGATGAAGGAGTGAGGTTTGAAAGGGAATCCAATAGGGCAATGTGAAAGAAGCGTCTTATGTTGGTTTGAGCATATTGAAAGAATGAGTGTGGATCCTGTGATGAAGCGTAGAGAGTATTCAAGGATAGGGAAGTGTCGAGAAAGTTAGTGAAGATGTATTCAATTCAGAGTTATTGTTTTTAGAGCTGTATGCATAGTTTATTGTCTACTATGTAAGGGAATGGTGTGATTAGGTATGTGACATATTAAAGCTATTTTAAGATATTAATTATAGTTTTACATTACTGAATTTATAGTGCTTGACAATTAAAGGTTTGCACAAATTATAGTTTCTATAAAGACTAGCTCGCCTCAGTGGCCGAATTGTCTAAGGTGTCATTCGTGTTAGACTAGCCTGCTGATGATGGGGAGATATTGGTTTCAATCCCAGTTAAGTATACCAATGGTGTTTTTTCATAAATTTGTCCTTCACAAAAATGTGGGTACATTAGCTGTTAATCCTACCTTCCTTATCCCTATTATATTAGTGTAGCTATGCGGATAGCGCAAATGGGTCGTAAGAAGATCTAAAAAATACAACAAATTTATTCAACATTGTTAGTTTAATTTTTTATCACCAGATCATTTTGGACATTTTAAACTATTTTAATTTTAGTTGTGCAGTAATAAATTGAGTTGATTAATTCATCAAGAGGTTAATATTTGCCTCCAGATTACTAGCAAAGACAGAAGCCAGTGGAAGGTGGTGTTGGAACAAAATTCCTCCAGCTACTACTGGTCAGTTGACGAGGCCAAACAATCTGTGAGCACTCAAGAGGTCACTTTCATCACCAACAACAGTATTGGTGAGTTGGAACCAGCAACTAGTAACACCAACAGTAATTATTTCATTTACCATGGTGAACACTTCATTTATCATGTTGAACACTCCATTGATATATAATGTTTTTAGTTTTTAATATACACCTTTGCTATTCTTTATATGTTAATCATATACAATTTAAAATTACTACAATATATAGTTTTCAGCTTTGAGATATTTATAAAATACAAGTGAAAGTATATTTTTGGTGAAACAAAGAACTTCACAAATGTGCTTAATTTTTAAAATTATTTCTATTCTATGATGTGTTAAAAATTAAATACTTGTTTCTAAGAGCCTACTTCTAATACATTTTTATTTAAATTTGGAAGAGATATTGCGTATATTGGCTTTTGAAATTATTCGTGAAGTGTCTAAGATTATGATTCATGAAACTATGACAGAAAAATGTTTCTACAAAAAATTGTATGCAGGCTGTGTGCCCAAAATGTTAACGGATGACCATAAGAAAAAATGGATTGGTTCTGCTCTCATTATTTTCACTCAGATGAAGGAGGTGAGTTTTTGGGCTCTATTGTGACTGGGGTTGGGACTTGAGTGTATCACCACACTCTGAATCGAAGCAGCAGTCATTGCAAAGGTGCCATACGCACTCTCCCAAAACCAAAGAATTCAAAACATCGGTGAAAAAAATAAAAATTCATAGCTTCAGCCTTCTGGGACAGAAGAAACATCTTCCTGGTTGTTTTGTTCCCATGGCATAACAATTAATGCTGATTAATATTATGAGACCTTGTGACGGCTTCGCTAGGCCATTAACAACAAATGAAGAGGATTGTCAACAGATTGCATGTGCCTGCTCTAAGACAATGCTCAGGCCTACACCGCTTATGTCACCACTGAGCTCCTTGACAGTTTCAAATAGAATGTTTTGGATCATCCGTCAAATAGTCCAGACCTCGTGCCTAGCGATTATGGCTTGGTTTCTCCACTTAAAGAAATATCTCAGAAGGGGAAAAAATCCGACAATGATGCTGAGATGAAAGAAGAAGTCATAGCGTGTTTCAAAGGACAGGTGGCAGATTTTTATGACTTGAGGATACAGAATTTGATTCCCAGGCTTAATAAGTGTGTGGACAATGGTGGTGAATATATGGAAAAATAAACTTATCCATATGTAAGTAATTTTCATTAAGAGTTTAGTAAATAAAATTTTTACTTTCTCTCTATCTTACAGGTAGAGAAAGTATGGTGATCGTCAAAAAAATCGAA
>CABFWB010000589.1:192757-244510 GCA_902151455.1 Timema bartmani
GGGGGTGGGGGGGGGGGGGGGGGGGGGGGGGGGGGGGGGGGGGGGGTTGTCCCGAGACTGCTGCGGTAGCCATTGAAATCAGAAAAAGCGATAGAACGGGTTCTGTTGAAGCTACGGTAGGTCTTGCAAGCCAATAGTGGATCTAAAACTGCTCTCAACACAGAAAAAGTGATAGAACAGGTTTTGTTGAAGCTACGGTAGGTCTTGCAAGCCATTAGTGGATCTAAAACTGCTCTCAACACAGAAAAAGTGATAGAACAGGTTCTGTTGAAGCTACGGTAGGTCTTGCAAGCCAGTAGTGGATCTACAACTGCTCTCAACACAGAAAAAGGACTCAGAATATGCAGGAACAATTTATGATGAAACGGAAATGGATATGGATTAGTATTAGTAACACCATATATTATATCCTTGACATAGAAGACAGAAGAATGGATATAGGTAATGGTGAACCCTCCTTAACACGATAAAGAAAAAAATAAAAGGAGGTCCAAAACACAACAAAATATAGCAGGGCAAAAAGAAGGTAATAGGAGCGAGTGCTTGGAGTTCTATGATTTGATTGTCTTTGGGCAGACATTCAAAATCCAGAATCCGCTATTCCGACCAGTTGCGGACTTAAATATTGGAACGGTCTATCTCGTAATATATTTAAATGGAAGATAAGTGATATTTGAAATAGTTCCTCAACTGAAACACTTAACAAAAATGAATATAACATATAGTTAAAATTACCTAGGACATGGTGGATTATATTTACGAATAATATCATGAACTCTTTTCAAAAAGAATTTTATTTATCCGGGATTCAACCCTTAGAGAAAATATATAATTACAATTATATGACAATGTTGCCATTTGCTAAAAACAAAGAGACATTATAAGAATATGCAAAATATACAAATAAACTATTAGAGAAAACCTCGCAATTTAATATTATTTAAAAAATTTGACATGTAGTTTAATCACCACTATCCTATATAAATCAAGAAGGTAACAAGGCGTTAACTCGCAAGAAAAACAATCTTAAAAGTTTTACGTTACAAATTCCTAAGTCTGAAGAGACAAAAGTAATAACCATAATTGTTAATCTAAACAGGAAGATTATCTAACAATACGTCTCTTAAATACTTAAGAAATTTACCAATATCACAATGTTAACAACCCACAAAATTGTGCAATATAATTATATAACTATCCCATGATAGCAATTGATTAAAAAAATTTAGTGATGACACGTCTCAAAAAAAACTATCAACTATTTTTTTTTTTTATAATCTTGAAGTTTCCATGAATATATTCACATTTAATATTTACAAAATCGAATACTACAATATTTGCAAAATTCAAGATCCATTCTATAGATAACATATTAATAGTCGATCTCCCTTCTATTTTTATTTTTATTTAACGAACCAACAAAAGGATTGATCGTAAAAAAAAATACCTTGACCGTGTAACAAAATATTATTAGAAGTGAAGACAAGTTAATCTTTTGTTATTATAAAGGTTTAAATTAAATTACCGAAAAAGAATTTTGAATAAAAAGTTACATTATTCAAATTAAGAATTATTATCTAAGCCGAAAAGTAAATTTAGATCTTATATTTTATATATTAATTGAAGCTAGAGCTTCAACTGCTCCAAGTCCGATCAAGTCCAATAATGTCTCTTGATAGCACAGACGCCACTATATAACAAAATAACCCAGAAGATGGAACGACAGAAAGAGGGTAGGGGCGGACATCTGGAATATTCGGGAAAGAAACATGCGCATGATAATATCGTTCTGGAATTATCGCCACAGTTCTACCTTCTTCCACACTTAGGGGCGAGTAGCACATCTACACAACCGAAGTTCTTTGTCTCTAAGATCTTTGGCACGGACCAGATCCACAATCGACGGTCAGTATTAACTTCAACACGCGGCGGGGTAGTTGTGTTCGATCGTGATTTATGATAGTGTTCCCTTTTGACGCCGCCGGCAGTATGGTGGGGTAAGTTTAGTTATTTTTATTTTGTCCACTCATGTAGCAAAATGCTACAAAGGGACTAAGTGAGACTAGATAGAAAGAACAAGAGGAGAGAGAATTGAGAAAAATGATACTTGATAGGAACCGAGATAATTGAACAAGAGGGGTAGCCATCATTGTGAACAGGAGTATAAAAGAAATAGTGAAAGAAGTTAGAAGGATACTACTATACAGGTTAGTAATAATAACATTAAGACTAGGAAAAGATATCCTAAGGATAATATAATGGGAGTGTTGATATCCTGATGGGTGATATGAATGCCCAGTTAGAAAAGGACAAAATGGGGTACAAGAACATCATAAGAGCTCATGGAGGTGGGGAGAAAAATGAATATGGTGAGAGATTATTATGTGTGTGCAAAAATAAGGGTTTAATGATAGGAAACGGAGGGTATGAAAAGAAAGGACGCCATAAGATTACTAGAAATAGTTGGAAAAATAGCGCATTGATATACTGCATTATCAGTTATCACTAACCATCTATAGGGAAGGTCACAAAGAGATTTTAAAGTAATACTAGGGAATCAAGCTGAGGCACAAGACAAAAGGATGGAAGAAATGAATGCCATAATAAAATGAAATAAATATAAACTGCAGTAAAGAAGATAAGTACGGGGGAAGGCAGCAAGACCAGATGAAGTAACAGCGGAAATGATAAGAGTGGCTAGACCATTGAGCATGCATTGGCTTATAGACAAATAAGATATGTATGACAAAATAAAGTAACAGCAAAAGAATGGAGTATAGGAGAGATTATTCGAATCTTTTGTAAACGAAATAAGAAATACTGATATTATAGAGGAATAACATTGACCAGCCACTTTGTAAACATTTTGAAACAATATTCCAGGGAATAATCCAGGTGCACATTGAAGAGAATATTAGGGAAGAGCAGTATGGCCTCAAGAAAGGAGGATCTACTACTGACTTAATATTAGTCGTGAGGATAGCAGCTCTATTGACACGCTCGACCTGTACATTCGCTTGAGGGTGTCTAGTCGAGTTTAGAGTGTGACTTATTCCTCGAGAATCACAGAACTCAGAGAAAGTGTGTGGTATGAAACATGTTCTCCTATCACCTATCAACTTCTTGGGAAGCCTACGATCATTTATAAACTTTCAAAACATTGAAGCACACTCTTGGTTGATGTATCCCACACAGGGTATAAGAGAACAAACTTACTCAAACTGTCTACAATAACAAGCAGTTCTGTATGTCTGTTTGAACTACATGAAAGGGTGGTCCATGTGTACCACCTGAAAGGGACGGTTTTCTGGAGGTATTGGGTTTAGTAACCCTGATTTCTTCCCACCTGGTACTTTGTTAAGTAGCCTAGGCATTCAAAGCAGCATGCGATATGGTATCTCACATATATTTTTATACCAGGAAACCAGTACTTCTCCTTAATCTTGTATATTGTCCTAACTACCGAGAAGTGACCCGACATGTCATGGCACTTCCCAACACAACAATGCTTTTTCTAATGTTCTTTGGTATGACATAGAGCTTCTTCAACGAGTGACTAGGATCATTCTAACACACTCTACCATTTATTAGTTCCAAGTCTTCCACTTTACGATTTTATGCTAGGGTTCTCTTTTCTACTGGCAAGTAAAGGATAGTAATCGGGTTCTTTGGTTCTGGGTCACTCAACTGCATGATTGATGATTGATCTTCAACTGATAATGTTATAAACACATCACGCATTTCACTAATCACTTCTTCCATTGTGTTTGATGCCATATCTACTGGGGCCCTTCTCAGGGCATCAATGTCAACCATCTTGTCTGCAGCTCTAGGCTTCACTTCAAAATTGTACTCTTGGATTAAATTATACCAACGTGTCATTTGTGGATTGGTAGTGTGTTAACTGTTTATGTACACTAGATCTTGACAATCTGTGACTATTGTGAATGAGATACCAATGAGAAACTGCCTAATTCTGTCCATTGACCACACTATTGCCATTAATTCGAGTTTACTAGAGTGGTAATGTGTCTCAACTTTTGTGGTCTTCTTACTAACACAATAAATTAGTCGCATTATAGAGCCTTCCCCTTCCTGTAGCAACATACCAGGACTGGCATCTGTATGGAACTCTGTTATAGCACCGGAGTCATAAACTTGTTGAACTGGCTTGGTTAATAATGTCATCTTAAGTTCCTCAAAAGACGACTCTGGATCTGCACCCCAATTTAATACATTATTTTTCTTCGTCAAATGACTGAGAGGTTTGACTTTCAGAACATAACGAAGGATGAATCTGCAAAAGAAGCTGGTTAGGCCCAAGAATCTTCATACTTCAGGGACAGATTGTGGTTCAGGGAAATGTTCAACTGCGTCCAGTTTTTGAGGTCCTGGCAACAGCTTTCTTTCTGTGATGACTAAGCCGAGATACTCGACTGACTTTTTGCTGAACTCACACTTGCTGAGTTTGCATTCTAGGTTTGCCTTTTTAAGAGCTCCTAGCACTTCTCCCAATCTAGAGAGCATTTCAGTCAAGCTTCTAGCCAGAATAAGGATATCATCTAAGTAACACATAGCGATGGAATGTCTTAATGAACCCAGAGCTCTGTTCATTACTCGTTGAAACTCAGCTGGTCCATTTGTCAACCCAAAAATCATTCTCTTGAACTGACCACTTTTATCAGGTGTGACAAATGCAGTTTTTTCTTTAGCCGCCTCAGTTAAAGGCACCTGAAGATATCCATGGTCATGGTCGAGCACTGTGAATATCTTGCATCTTGCAAGTTGCTCATACTTGTCATCAGGGTGTGGTAAAGGAAATTTGTCTCTGATAGTTTGCTGATTAAGTCACCTATAGTCAATAACAAGTCTGTGCTCTCCAGTTTTTTTTTTGACCAAAAGTACTTTCCTTGCTTATGGACATTTTGTTTCTTTAACAATTCCATGTGCTCCTTCCACTCCTTAACAATTGTACGAATTGCTTCTCTTGCCTTTGCATTTATTTTATATGGTTTTGTAGCAACAGGTTTGCTTTCTGGTATTTCAATAGTGTCCATTTTACTAATATCATTGCATACAAGTTCAGTAAGGTTAAACGCAAAGCATTCCTTATAGTGGTTGAGTATGTCTAACAGTAATTCAACATCATGTTGAGTCACACTACAGTCAACGTTGATATCATTTCTAGATATTGCTATGTCGTTCACATTTCCTTCAACTGGTTTGGATTCCACTACTTCCACAATCTCAACTACCTCTATGCGTCCCAAACTAGTAATTTTTTTGAGGTATCAAGCCTTATTTTGATCATTTATCACTGCAGCACTAAATTCCCCTTTCTCGTATGGTTCATACAATGCGCCATTGAATAAAATAGGATTTTCATTTGTCGATTTTGTAGACACTCGGACAAAATGAATCGAATTGCTATACAACATGTTTGTTTTGGTGGCGTGTAGTCTTAGATTCCTATCAATTGTTGATGTAAATAAGTCAAGGTTCTTAAAAGGTTCTTCATCAACTCTCCATACTACAAGTCTTTCTCCTAACTTGACAAAGGCTATTTGTGGTTGTTCCATCCATATTGGGCCAGTAATTAGGTATCTTACTTGTATAGCATCAGGAACAACAATAATGTCCACATCATGTCCCCCCACACTATCTAGATGAATATCTGTAGTTATTTGTCCTAACACAATAACAACGCTACTCCCTACTGTGCCAAAATCTTGAAGAGTTTTTTTGTTAGGTTTGATTTCTAGCCTTAATTGGATGGTGGATGGTGGCTGTTGCCTGTATGATACAACATGAACTTTCTGTATCAACCAAGGCAGTAAATGATTGATTTCCAATTTTAACAATCTTCAGGTATTTACCAACCTCACCATGTTTCAAACTTGTGGAATGTATTCTTTCTTTACTGACAACGTTTTGGTTGGGGCAGTTGTTCCTAGTGTGTCTTTCTTGGTTACACGTATAACATTTGCTGGGTCGCCTTTCTTCAGGACAATAGGGGAAATATGTCCATATCTTTGACAATTAAAACATTTTAACTCACCCCACTCATTTGGGTTATGGAACTTTGAGAGTTTCTATGTTGATATGGTAAGACATATTCTTGAAGTGGGGCCCTGCTGGGTAGACTATTCTCTCTGAAGAGGGTCCTGGTTTGTTAAGACGTTCTTATATTATCTTTGAATTTTGACTATTAACATCTTTGAAATCATGGACATCATGCAGGCGGTCATCCATGTTTTAATGTGTCTTGCTCATCATAACAGCACTTAAATCTCGAGACCACGGACCAATATAAACTTGCTTTTTGGTGTCGGTAAAATTAAGTCTCAAGTCTTTGCAAAGTCTTACTTTTTCATTAAATTAGAGCTTGTGCCCTCACCTTTCACTTGAGTGTGATTCATCATTTTTTCAATAAGTTCAGGAACACCTACAGTCCCCACATGGTTCTTTGAAATTGGTGTTCTAACTGCCCCCAATTTGTTATTTCAGTAATTCGTGACAGATACCAGTGTTGCACGGCTCTGATCAGATAGCTTCTGGCAGATTCCAACTTGAATGCTTCTGGCCACTGGTAAAGTTCAACAGTCGTATTTATACCTGAAGCCATTCTACTGGGTCTAGGCTGTCTGCTTGTTTCACCATTAAAATTTGGAATAGTTTTTGTCAAATCAGTCATGATGTTGTATTTTGGTTTCACTGGTTGATAAAGTCTCAAGAGCTCAATGAGCATCTGGTTGTGTTGCCTATTGCTCTCCATTAACACTTGCAGTGCATCTTGGCTTGTCAATGGTAGTGCTACCGGTTGTCTAGTATTATTTTGAGCCACTTCCTGTTGCACTGCTTCGGGTTGAACAGCTTCCATTACTGGATTTTGTGCTTGCACGGCTGGATTCAAATAGTCTCTGCGCTCCATGACTTAAAATAACCCTTTATTTTATACTTAATTAAAACACTTATTATTGTAGACAGTTTGGGAATGTAGTAAAATTATTTAGTCCAGGCCTACTCTTTACACAGATAAGGTTAGGTATAACTTACTCTCCACAAGAGACAGACAAAAAAAATCACGTAGTCAGGTGCAATCAAACATTACATAAATAGAAATGAAAATTAATTATTAGTGCCACTAGATTGCTTATTTTTACCAGTTACATTTGCGATGGTGGCTTATTTGGACACCAAATTAAGATGTATAATGGTGTCTTTGTGTTTGTGCTTCACAAATAACTAACACGGAATGGAGGCTATCAGCACTCAAGTCTAAATAAACACATAAATTTAATCAATATCTGAGTATGGTTTGGATTCCTCTACAATATTGATATCGCCGCCTCATGCAATCGACCTACTGTAACCACATGTTGCTAGATACACTATACAAAAGAACCACTCAGTCTACTGTTTATAGGCCTAAAGCTACTAATGCTCCTTTTGGAAAGATCAATAAAAAATCAGTTTTATTTTCTATTTTTTTCATTGGGGTTTTTTAACATGCACTTTATAAGCATATTACATTATCAGCACATGACTTATAGTCTAACAAACAAAGACAATGCCAAAATCTCATCCGAAAATTCATATCTATGTAAGGAAAGGAATCACATTGAGCTTACGATAAATTTTTCGGCATCACTGGGAATTGAGCCCGGGGTCCAGGACCCTTATATCAGATCCATGGATGCTTGCGATTGGAAAACATAAGCTCAAATTTTAACACAATTGGTTAAATAAGTGGAAGTGGTTACTACACTTTAAAGTAAAAGATGGTGCATTTTTTCAAGTACTGCATTCTGTTTTCTTGCTATGGAGGAGGAAGGGTAGTTAAAAATCTAGGGGTACTGGTCCTAAACCCCATAAACCAGTGGAAGAATGCAGTGGAACAGTTCTATTCTCACAAAAATACTATCACAAAACTTTTATCTTAAAGGCCGAACATTTTTTGAACATTGAAAAAGGGAAGCAATATATTATGGAATCGCTGTTAAATTCTTCTCAAAGTCATCAAATTGAAGAAAATCGAGAAGCTTTAAAATCAATTATTGAAACCATAATACTTTTTGGACGTCAAGGAATGGTCACAGGGACATTGGCTCCCTTACTTTTTCAGAGGAGGGTCCACTTTGTAACGATAATGCAACAAGCTGGAGATATATATATACATATATAACATTGCGAAACCATTTAGAGAAAGGGCCAAGAAACGCACAGTCTTGTCACCAAAAACTCAGAATGGAGTTATGGATGCCTGTAATGAAGTATTGCTTAAGAAGATTGTTTCAATGGTGAATTCCACCAAATTCTTTACATTACTTAGTGTTGAAACCAATGACATTTCAACCATTTAGCAGCTCATTATTGGTGTCCATTATCTTAATGATGATAAAATTAGTGGAGATTTTCTCAAATTTGAACCAATTACTGGTGTCACAGGGAAGAAGAACTTAGCCAGTGTCCTCCAAAAATTTGGTACAAAGACCAAATATCTGAGAGGACAAGGCTATGATGGGGCCTCATCAATGAGTGGAAAGTGTAATAGTGTGCAAACTCGTGTACGTGAAAAATACCCATTGGCCCTATTTGTGGATTGTGTGGCACATAGTTTGAATTTGGCAGTGAGTGAAGCTAGTAACATTTCTCAGCTAAGAAATTTCGATGAAACGGCTAGTAAACTTTGCTCTTTTTTCAACGTCCCTAGGCGCTATAGTGTTTTAAAGAACACCCTTCAGAAAAACTTTCCAGGATCTAAAGCTCTAATATTGAAACATTGTTAGCCAAAGTGTTTTCTATCATTCTGTCACTCTGTCACTTCCTTCAATAGGAGAACACGGACCTCGCGGCAGCAATGAATATGGTATCTTACGTTCACCAGGAAATACAATCAGTGAGAGCAAGAGAAAACAGTGAATTTAGTGAGATATTCAAATCTGTGTCTGAGTTGGCTGAAGGATTGGGAATTGTGATGACATTGCTAAGCATAGCTGACCATCAGACACAGTAATAAGCTAGAACAGCACTTTCTGAAACACAAAGATATATTCCAGATTCTTATGTGTATTTTGCCTGGTGAGGAACTTATTTCTCCAGCTCCAGATTAAGAGGACAGTATGAAAAAGCTATCCACTTTTTATGAAGGTGACCTGGAGTGTGATTTGACTATGGCAATCAAAGAGCTTCGGCATTGGTACTGCCACGTAGGTCAACTTTTAAAGAAACCTAAAAATGCTATTGGATTTTATTTGGAGTGTACCGAAATGTTTTTCCAGTACTAAACAAATTGTTAAAGATTCTCGCTATGTTTCCATTTTCCACAAGTACAAGTGAGCGGTCTTTCTCGACATTGCGTCGGTTAGAAACTTATGTTAGAAACTCTACAGGGAAGCAAAGACTGAACAATTTGGCTATGTTAAACATTCACCAAGAAATCAGTGTTTCTATGGAATAAGTCATAGATATGTTAGATGCATCTCCACAGCGATCGGACTTTCGACTAAAGTAATTAAGTAACTGAACCTCTCAAATAGAATTCATTATTCATATTATAGTTAATTTTGTTATATTGTTTTAAAGCCATATTGTGTTAACTTTGCTTATATTACTATACTTTTATTTATATTTGTAAAATAATATAGTTTTTTTTAGTCTACTAGTTTAAATAAACCTTTGTTTATAAATAAGAGGTAATTAAGCTAACTCAAGGTAAACAAATGGTTTACATAACAGTGTGAGTAGCTTAGTAGTAAATGAATCAGTAACATCATTCTTACCCAGGATGAAATCCATAGGTAGAGAAATGTATGAAAAATTTCAAACAGCGTTTAGTTGATAAAACTAAAAGCTTTTATTCTCCTCTGAAACAAATTGCTGTTATATCTTTCACATACTAAGCAACAAAATCCAATAACAAAGATAAACAGAAAAAAACTGGAGCTATATAGAAAATAACGATCTACATTATGCTTTTCTTTTAACTGTATAGAGAAATATTAGTACTGCAGAGTTACTAAAGCATGGGTTGATGCCTTAATTCCCCTTCCTTGGTCTTTCAAGATGACATTCTCAAAAAAAGCTAAAAATCAGAATTGATGAACGAATTTGTAGTAGAAATTTGAATACATTTCCTCTTAGTTCGGAAGAGGTACACATTATGGATGAAATGGCACTTATAGATTCAGTACCCTCAGTGGTTTTTTCGAAGACTAAAACGTTTGGGGATTTATAGTACAGTCGGGATAGGTTTTTTTGCTAGAATTAATTCAAATAAAAATAATTTTTGGTTCCTGTTAAATCATATACCCGCTCAATTAACATACTAAAAATCTACATCTGTATCTTTATGCCAGTGGCCGCCATATTGGAAAAATGGCGTCCACAATAGACCTTTATGAAGTTTTTTCTCATTTGTAGGAAAACCTTACTTCATGCAAAAATTTGTTCTGAATCAAAATTAAAGAATACAAAATTACCTATAAATGTTGTATATGACATTTTTCTCTCTGGCCCATATTTTACCTGCATATTCAATTTATTTAAGATTAATTAATTAATAGTGAATAAATTAATGAAAAACTTTGCTGGAACAAATTTGCAGAGCATACTGTTTTAAAATTAATTAAATTAACAAAATCAAGTATGAATGTCTGGGGGTAAGCCAGATGGGGGTGGTATGTGCGGGGGAGCAACATGAATGGATCAAATTGAATATCAAGTTTAAAATATTTCCGAAACAATTTGAAAACAAAATACTGCTATCAATACTTAATGATAATTAGTTTCAATACTTTAAGTGAACTAATACAAAACATGAATATTTTAGTCTGTCAAGAGCTACCTAAGTTTTATCATACATCATCTTCACTATCACTCACACAGTCCAGGGCACGTGGTACATTATTACAGTTCTTTCCGCTGCAGTTGGTGCAAATCTCACTACATGCAATTTCATATTTTCGGCATTTGCAATTCCTGGAACATGCATCCAATCACACTCCATCTCTTATTTCAACTTCATTTATAGGTTTGGTTGTGTGTTTTGTTGAGCACATTACTATTCCCATTCCATGGAAAGTATCATGTATCATAGTGGCATTGTTGTGATTAACATTATCTGCAACCCTCTGACCAAAACTTCCATATTCTAAAAATAGGATGTGATTCTCGCTCATTACAGACGATTGTAGGTATCATTTGACTTCTTTATATGATATACTGAAGCTAAATTTGTGCAGCTCATCCTCAAGTGTTCTAGAACCAAAATCCCTATGAACCTGTATACCTATTCCCGAAGGTATGGGACAAATTAATCTTCATGGTCTATAAATATTCAATAATGGTTGACCAATTGCATCTTTCCGAATGTCACAACTAGCTTTACTACTTGCTTTATTGGATATAAGAACGTCCAGAAGCTTTTGTAAAGAAAGTGGAACATACTCCAAATTATTTTCCAGACTTTAGATATCAACAGTAGATGGATATGTTCTTGAAGACTTTTGCAACAACTTGACATCAATTTTTATAATTGAACCAGCTGCTTCAATTATGAAGTATTTTTCTTCTTCAGGATTTTACAAACATCGTTGGTTGCGGTAATGTTGGATTACTGTTGTTGAAGCATATTCATATTCATACTCATATTCATCTGGCAAAAATTCATCCATCTTTTCACAAAGCACTGTTACTTCAAAACTTTCTTCATCATTTTCTGTTAGCCACTCATATACTTTAAAAAAATCTTCATTCTCAACAATGTCAGATGGTCTGCCAGATGAGCTATATAGCAGGTCATAATCATGATACTTTATAGGGAAATTTTGTCCATTTTGGAAATACGAACTACATATTTTGTGGTACTGTGCATCTGCAGCTAGAAAATCAATGACAACTTGTAACCATCCCCTAAATCCATCTGACCATTTGTCATTTCTATACTGACAAACATTCAGAACAGTATCACGAAATTGTAGAGTTCAAACACATAAAGCTTAGTTTTTATTTCATTAACTGTAATCGTCTTTCCACAAAATAAGCAGCTTTCTTTAAAAGAAAATAAATCTTGAACAGAACATAGAGACTGGCTACTTGATGCTTCTTGTTCAGTTCAACATTTTACATTACTCCTGATTTTTAATTGGTTGGTATAGGAGCGACGACAAGAAGAATGTACCTTCACGCACGGAATCTTGTTTTTTTTCTGCTAATAACTTCTAAATGTTGTCCCTCCTTTGCTTGCTGACTCTTATAACCTCTTCTATGCCTTTCTTTTTAAGATTCTACAATGTTAAACAAGTCAATGAGATCCTCTTCTGTGGTGCTTCCTCTGATTGTTGCAGTCCATTCTTGTCGTGACGCCACGTCCGCCGGATTGAGTTCGGATGGGATCCAGAATATTTCCACCTCGGTCTCGCGTAGCCGGTGCAGGACCTTAGCATGGAGCGCGCAGATCTCCGGTGCCGTGAAGCACCAGCCTCTTCCCGGGAGCCCGTTGTGAAACACTGTCGTGTTGTCAGTCCCCAGTCGAAGGTGGTGGCCTGGGAACTTCTGGGNCCCTATGGTATCGCTGGGGTCGCCGGAATCTCGTGCCTCGTAGAGGGCCGGGGCTTCCGGGGCCGGTGTATCCTCCTGGTCGTCCGGCACGTCGATGCCTAACTCGGCGACCAAGGCTGCCAGGGAGTCCGTCTGGACCGGCCTGGGGGACACCACGTGGATCGCTTCGGAGACCCAGGCGGTCAGCTCAGCCAAAGTGGGTACTTCCTCCTCTTGGCTTCCCTGCGCTGGGTCGTCCTGCACGTGGGTTGGGACGTCGGCGCTCCATTCACCGATGAGTTGATCCGCCTCCGGGATGACTTGCTGAAACCAGTAATACAATCTTAGGCTTAGCTTTTAAAGTTTTAGAGGCACAACTATAAAGGAATAGATTTACATAACATTGTTTGGTAAATTATTAGCTCCGCTCCCTCTTTTCTCCCTCAAATTGGGCCTATTTGTTTTTTTATAAATCATATATATTTTTTCTGTGAATCCTGAAGGAATATAGATCAATGTATTGCGTAACAGTTAAGATACTTGTCTATTTTTAGGAAAAACTTTGGACTAGAAACTTTACTGTACATTATAATAAAAAAATTATATAGATGTGAAACCTGTTACTGTCGGGACAGTTGATATTTTTTCCTTAATATAGCATTTTAACTTTATATTTAGAGTTTTAATACATTTTAACTATAAAGTGAAATAAAGCCAGCTTGAAAGTATTTTCATACATAGATAGTAGGCCTATACCCTATTTATAAGTATTATTTATCTTTCACAAATCCTAAACTACAAAATAATTTATTTTTAAAATGAAAAAGCACACACTATTGTACTTTCAAATAATCAGCAATTCTTTTAACTTATTTATTGGTTTTATTACTCAATTTTCTAACACCGGTACCTACTGCTTCCACCCCTTTACTGAGAAGCGGAAATAATCTCGCTTCTTTCTCAGTGAAGTCATGACATATATTGCAAATAATATGCTTACCAACCAATTAGACTAACCACACTAAGTTGAAATAAAGTACACAACTATACAGAATAGTTAAATTGAATTAACTTCCAATTAAACCAAAAATGAAACAAATATAAAAATTATGTATGCGGCTTAAGGATCGATGTCAGTAAATTACTTAGCAAAACCCAGTCAGCTCTGTAGATTATATTGTGATAGTTTATGTACAAGAGCATATACTCTTGATTTAACCCTTTGCTTATGAATTTTCTTTGTTAAAACTTGTATTCTTAAAATATAATCCTAGTAATTCCAATAATAATTGCTTGATCACAACACTAGCCATCTCTCCTGCTTGTATGTCTACATTCGAATACAACATGACATTAAAGATTAAAAACAGTAAAATATTATTGATAGTAGATTGGATAAAATTACTATAACTGTACACACATTGATCAAAAGTGACCTTCAATAAAGATGTTTTAATGTAAGATTTAGTTACTCCACTCAAATGTTTACACAAACATGACACACTTGCACCACACAACAAAACAATAACCATCTGTCAAGATTTGGGGCGGCGCGTGTGGGGACGGTTTCATTTGCTCTTCCTCCTCCTATGCCTAAACCCCCTCCCTTACTGATTGAAATTTTAACTATTTTGTATTAAAAGATGTGATCTACAAATTTGTTCAAGCAAGATATTTCATTGGGATTGTACTTTTCGAATCAAAAGTGATAAAACTTCAAAAAATAACAAAAATATAAAAATTAGAAATCAAGAAATTTTACACAAATTGAAACTGTCGCTAAGCTATGGGTCACAGAAAAACCACAAAATATACTAAATGTAGTTAATTTTGTACTCTTTAATTTTGTTTCTGTAAATTATTTTCGTAGGAAGTAAGGTTTTCCTATAAATTGAATAAAACCTTCCAATGGACCCGGGCTGGACGCCATTTTCCAATATGGTGGCCAATAATGTAAAGACCAAGATGTAGATTTTTAGTATGTTAATCTAGGGGGTATAAGGTTGAACAGGAACCAAAAATTATTTTTGTTTGAATTAATTCTAGCAAGACTCACGATATTTGCTAGCCCGACTCGACTATTGGCAAGTTTTCATTTAGACTGATTTATGAAAGTGTTGCAACACACTAATATTACATGCATTGACGTAGTTTTTGACATGTACGGGTAATCATCCATAAAATTTGAAGAGCAAGAGAGATCAGCTGGTGAAGATTCACTAATTGTGAGAATAAAAGGAGAGAACACACAACTTTCAAAACAGTGGTCCAGAGATATCTACACAGTAAGGAAAACAAAACCTATTTATGTCTGTTCCTATCAAATTTCATTTTACAGAATTCCCAGGTCCCAAAAGGCTTTTCTCTTATTATGGTTGGAAGGTATTTCGAAGGAACCGAATGCTTATAGAAAAATGATGAACAACATGTTTTCAGGGTGACAAATTTAGTAAGTAATCACACTGAGGCTGATTCTAGAATGTTCTTTCATGCTTATGAAGCTTTTCAACAGAACTATTCATGCAGTATTTTTATTCACAGTGACTGACGTTTTTATATTTGGAATTTGATTTTAGGAATCATTCAGAACTGTTGGTTGTGTGGACTTTGGATATTTATTGTTGGGGTTGGTGAAAATAGAAAATGTCTTGGGTGCAACATTGCTTCAGAGTATTATGGGGATGCATTAGTGAAGTTCTCTCTGCGTTACCTGCTCTGGTAGGGTAGGGTGTGACACAACAAGTAAACTGGGTACAAAAAAAAAGAGCTCTAACTAAAATCTGCAAAGCAAATTGTAACTATTAATACATTACGTCTCTTAGACTTAAAGACCTTTGTAGAAAATCTACTATAAGTACTTTAGTTGTTACATTTACAACCTATCAAGAAGCCTGGACAAACTTGTGATGCGAGTAGACACATTTTGTTTCTGGCCAACCCCAACATCTTAAATAATACTGGGTGTCTACCCTGCACTTGTGATAGTTTTCAACTTCATGTCTCCCAAGTCCATAGGGGGCCCAGATCCACCAACACTTTATGAACATAAAAAATATTTTTTTCTTTCTTTTTATTTTATAACATATTTTGTAAAAAACATTAATATGAAGGGGTGCACCATTCTCTACACAGAGTGAATTATTGAATTGGTTATACAGTATTCAAGTCCCAAGAGAATTCATTATACACTCCAATCATCACGTGACTGTAGCAGCGTTTGAGACTTAATTGAGTAAATGGAGAAGCTAACATGGGCCAGCCCCTCTCAAAGAAGCCTCGTTGTCCAGTGGGAGATATTTCTCGAGGTCATTCCACTTTTATATTTTGTTTTAGTGTGTATTTAGTGTGTGTTTAAGACCCAATAAGTAAGGTGCCGAGTGAAAGTGATTAATTAAAATGAATAAAGTATATCAGTTATTAAAAACTCTTTTTTTTTCATTTAAAGTGCAAGAAAAACTTAAAATTAAACGGTTAGGAGCATATCAGACTAGTGAAATTACATTTATGAAGGTGGATGGCAAGGAAAAATACCTTTTTCTTATGCGTGGTTTGGTAAACAATAATTGTGGTTAACTATGAGTGAAGAAAAACAGAGCTGATTTTGTTTTTATTGTTTATTATTTGGTTTGTACAAGTAATGTCATCACTCGGCAAGTTTAACTCAAAACCTGTATTATTTTATTATTTATATTTGTAGGTTTGTTTAGCTATTTAAAAAAATAAGATTTAACTTAAATGAATTTAATTTAATATGTTAACACGCGATGAGAAAAAAATCATTATTAGTAAGCTTTAACCTAGCCCCACCAAAAAATAAATATCATACGCTGCCACTGATTACCTCAACTTCATGTTTGGGGGAATTCATTAAATGCATTTGTTGAGCCACTTGATTTGTTGAGATTTTGCTACATTGCAAATTCTGAAGGTAACTTAAGACCTTTTCTAATGAAATGGTCCGTCTTTCCAAAAATTGTGTTTGAAAAGTTCTTGCTCTTGTAATTTAAACAAAACATGGTGCTGTGCATATTGTTCCTGCTACGCTAACGGCTGCAAGAACCCCAACAACAACGAACTAATTATTGACTAATAAGAAAACGGTGAGACGCTAACTGCACTTTCCTTTTCATCTTGAGGTAAATAACATTCTTTTGAGGACTAGCATTTAACATTTTGCTCCTAATTTTAAAAATTTAACTGAAAAATGTATTTGTTTATTAAATTTTAAATTTTCTATGCATAATAAATTAACACTTATTTGGATAACACATGACTATTCTAGGTTAAGGCCCCTTAATTGTTTAAGTGTTGGTAGTAGTAAAATATAGGTTAACTTAAGTAGCCAACGTTAGCACCCTACCTAATAGAAACCATTACTTTTTTTTAAACTTTATACGATGAATGAGCCGGAAGTTATAGTATAAACAAAATTACATCCCAAGCGCACTATTAGCCCCCTCCCTCATGGGTTGTCGACCACCCACGGAATTGACAACATCACTTTTCATACTTGCCTGGGTTCCCAGAATAAGGATTAGAAGTCAAATTCTGTCATACTTGAATTGCATATTCAATGTAAACTAGCACCTCCACTAATACAAGAAAGGAACTAAATCAAGGGAAAAAATTGAAAAATTGAGTTTGCACTGAAGAGAATGGATTATAGTAGATTATCTAGGAAGATGGCAAGTGTGGAGGAGACCTGGGTGATGACCTTGAATGAGAGGGATTGAGATTGGCTGACAGTAGAAGATGAGGAGTGGTCTTGTTGACACCCAAACCCTGTAAAATTATGGAAACAGGAAATTATAATTATGATTATTTCTAATTATATTTTAAAAATTAAGATCTAAGAGAGTGAACTCTTAATAAGGCCTGAATAACATGGATTTGACATTTAAAATGTATCAAAATGTGATATAAAATGAACCATAAATTCAAAACAAAGCTATTATTGTAATATTCTTTTATCTCAAAACTGTGTAATTCTCTTTGCATTTTCATACTCTTACTTTAACATTAAGTTTGCATATAACCCGAATGAGTAGTAATATGTGGTAATGGCTGATGATGATGATGATATTAACAACAATATCACCACCAACAACAATAATAATAACAACAACAACAACACTATTATTATTATTATTATTATTATTATTATTTTATGACCAAATAAAAAATAATATAATTTGAGAATCGTTTAAAATAAATAAATACACTAGATAAATATACACAACACACAATCAAAATTTACAAATTTGTTTATATCAAAAATGTTTATTTATTCCATGTTCTTTGTCGTATTTGTTTGCTATATGGTTTTTTTACTGTGACATTATTGATTTTAAAACTTGAAAATAATAATAATATAATTTTTATAAAAATAGCACAGTAAAACTAAGTAGGGGGAAGAGGGTGAGAGCAGTGGGGGGAAAAAAAGGCCAAATTAATGAAGATAAACTTTAAGTAAATTAAAAACATCTGATGTTATACATACTGCAGGAAATGTTATACAGTATGGTACTTACTAAGCTGAATGATCCTGGATCTGTTGAAGAATTGAAGAAGTTGTTGATCTTCTTTAGTCAACTTTTGCTACTTAGCTATTTTTATTATGGTTCACAAATGTGACTTAAGTGTTTACATTAGTAAAATACTGAGTAAGTTCAATTTACCCGTAATTCAGTAATAAGTAAAAAAAATGTGACCACGGTCCAGATTAACTGACGTCTGGATAAATGAGGTTTTAATATAATTTAAAACTATAGTTTTTATTTCCTTTTCCTTTCAGATGTAGAGTTTATGAGCCGAAGAAGCTCCCATTTACCGACTGCCAGATCAAGATTGCAGGGTTTGAGGCAACTCTCTGTTGAGAAACTGGCGATTCTACGCCATAAACTAGCTGAGGCCAGGTCCAAAGTAATTGTAACACCAATTGCAGACTCTTCTCATTCAAAACAAGGTGAATATTACCTTTATTATATTTACTACAAAGAAAACTTGTTTTCACCTGAATTATATTTGAGAAATAAGTTCCTGGAATGTGAGATAATATGAAATTAAATTAAAAAAACTTTCTTAAGTTTAAGATTGGATCTACTTTTTATTGAATATGGATCTGGATATTAGAGAACATGGAGGGTTAACTTTCTCACATTAGTAGGAATATTTTCCCCCATTCTCTTTTGATTTTGTTCATATTAGTTCTATAGTTGCTACAGAGAATGAAGATCATAACTAAATCATAACAATTTTGGTTTTAATGTAAATTTTACATTCTTTAAAGCGGTAAATTACTGGTCTGGGGTCTGACTCCTACAAAAGCAATGCTGGCCTTAACCCCTAAAAAGCATTATAAAAAATCATTAAAAAAATTCAAACTATTATTTTTAAATCCTCAAATCTCAAAAATTTCTTTTCCATAAAACATTGTACAAATTGGAAATCAACATTATCTCACAGTGCAGTATAATATAATAATAATATTTCGGTATTTTATAATGTTCATGAGATAAACACATGTATCAATATTCTAATGCCAAACACAAAAATATTTCTATTTATAATTGGCCTCAAATATGTCAGGATTTAGATAATTGTGTGCAAGAGTGTTACATTCCAAAATCACAAACTATTTGATATGCAAGAAGAACGGTTTGTAACAAAATAAAATTGTATGTGGTAACCCAACCATTCAGATTAAATATATAAAGCTTTCAATAACGTTATATTTTAACTGTGACCTTTGTGATATATATTAATAGATTCTGATATTCCGAGTTTATTGATTTTGACAACTCATAAATGATGTTTTTAAGTTGTAACACAATGGCACTGAGGTATTGAACCAAGAAACAATACATGCAAGCCATAGCAAATATTTTGAAAAATATAAAATAAAATCACCTTATTTAACAAAATTCAGAATATATACATAAAAACAAACACAATTATTATAGAAACCAATAGTGGAGCTCTTAACTGACTTCACTTTACTTTCCTTTTCAATTTTCTTCACGCTGGGAAGTAGTGTATTCTCTTAGATTTAGAAATTTTAAACCTCCTGCTCCCACACTAATTTTTCTAACTACCAATTAGAAATTTGATATTTTAAGAATTATTTGGTTACTGGTGTTATACTTCTAACTGACTTCAAAAGTTAAATTTTCTACCACACCCAAAGGTTTTTTTCTGTTTATACCCATTCCTCCTCTCCTATTTCCTGGAGCCCCACTTAAAAATTTAAAGTTTTAAGAATTTTACAACTATTTGTAGTGGTGCCTTTATCTGCCTGCTAGATTTCAAATTTATACCATGCTGATAAAGAGCTATCTATTAGTTTTGAACCTCCCTTCACATTATTTCCTCCAACTCACTCCTATAAATTAAAGATTTCAAGATTTATTTGGTTATCTGGAGTTTTCTCTTTATTTGTCTGCCAAATTTTAATTTTAGACCTCAGCTTTAAAGTTATTTTCTAATCATATCCTTCCTCCCCCCATTTCCTAAAAACTCATTTTGAAATTTCCAATTTTGAAATTTTATGTTTATATTAGGTATTCCCTCTAACTTCCTGCAAAATATCAGCTTTCTGGCTTACCTATAAGTGCCCCATCTTTTTCTGGACGGACAAACACGCGCGTGTACACACACACACTGTCATGCGCACACACATTTCTGCATACATTCATTTTGATAATGGATTTAGGATATGGAAGGTAGAATTTTAGAGGAACTGTACAGTTATTTGCATGGAGGAAAAGTGGGAAATCCATTAGAAAGAACCGCCGAATATCGATGTGGGTTTTTGGGACTGTTCTTAAAAAGAAATTATGTATAAATTATGCAATAACTATGCCCTTATTATATAATATTACATAATGGGCTAAATAAACAAACATATATTTGAAAAACTATAAGCTCATGGCACACTAACTGGAAGCAATTATATATGTAATATAGCACCTAGAGGTTTGGTGGACACGCAGACTAAACATTTATCTCGTTTATTATCGTTTACTTGTAACGGATGGCCAGGGTGTGAATCCCGGCCTGTGTACCGATTGTTTTTAGTTACATGGTTTTCCACTCTCCCTCTACACTAATCCAGATATATTTCCACTAACTGCGGCTTCCTCATTCCTAACTCACTATTGTAATTAAATGTTGATATCCCAGCCATGTTGTTAGACAATGCAAATACATAATAATATAAAGAGAGCCAATGAACAACAGACTCATTTTCATACTTAACAAGTGTACAATAAAAATATACAAATGTTAACTACATTAAAGTTCCTATTCTTATTTTACTATATGATTTTATATACATTAAGCAGTTTATAGGAACTGTACCTGAATTTGTGCAAATGTGGATACACTTCCTCCATATTCTATCTTCCTCATTTGTGTAAGTATGCAACTAGCCGAGATTAATATTAGAAAGCTAAGCATGCAATTATTATAAATATATATTATTTCTGCACTGCATTGTACCACCTGGCCGGTCTTTTTGTAATTTAAGGGTGTGGAGAGGAGAGTTTTAGAGTAAATGTTCCCTCATTTACATGGAGGAAGATTAAGAAGCAGTTTAGGAAAAAAAAGACCCTCAATACGTACGACTAAGATTTGAATGCCAATTGACAACCTCACCAGTAAAGCAAATTGGATGAACTTGGCAAGAATAGGACTAGGCGAGTTGGCTTATCTTGACCTCAGTGAAACATGTACTCTTATTTGGCGGTAATGTTTGAATGATGGAGATGGAGGTTAGGGGGTCTTTGGTTTGGTTTAAAAATGAGATTATACATTAATTGGTTGAAATAACCGCTATGACCACCTGTAGTCAAACATGTCAGATATGGTATATCCACGCAAAAATGTCTTAAGATAACTGATGTTTAAAAACTATGAACAGCATGAGCAATTTGAAAAACTTAACCTCCTTAAGTCAAAAATCAAATATATAATGGTTCAGAACTAATCCACCATTAATTTAAAGTACATTTAAAACCTTAGCACATTATTATAAAAAATTAATAAATAAAAAGAAACTGCTACTTAAAAATGTAATTTTTATGTGTGGTAGTAAATATGTAATAGTTAAGTTAATCGTATTGAAGTATTTACACATTCATCTATAGCAAGTTACTAAGTCAAATATTTAAAAAAATCAAACACAGTTTTTTTGTTTGATTTTTAAGTTCTGATACACAATTTCCCTTAAAGATATGATTTGTGTGTTTATCTCTTTGGCCAATGGATAAATTTATCTCTATAAAAACTCATTAAAATGTAAAGAATAACTCAAAGAAGCATAAAACAAACAGTTTTGTGTTGTAACATCTAGCTGTAGATAGCGTTGTAGTGTTCCACGGGCTTGCTCTACAGCAACACAACTCACCCTCTGTTATTCATAATTTTGACTATAAATTGATAATGCTGAAAATGTTGACGCTCATAAGTATATGGAAAACAAGCTGGCGTATCGATCCAATAACTCTTTTGAGACACAAGCCCCAGCTACACAAACAATGAAAATTCTCTCTTTCCTTCATCTGTGATTACTTCTTTGATCCACACACCTTTTTAGTAGGTACAGCAATTAACACTGAAGTCTTCCTTTTGATTTGTATCCACCTTGATTTCTTCTTTCCCTCCATCAACGTCTGCTTTGCCCACCTTACATCCTGCAGATCTAATGCTCCCACTATCACTCTACAGCCTCAACTAACTTATTTTTATCATCACTTGAAAAGGTACCTAACCTCATGCTGCTTCTCAATTCGACTCTATGCACTTATTATATTTGTTGACACCTATGAGGGAAAACGAATATAGGCCCTATTTACAGCCATCAAAGGAATATAGGGCTTACTTCCAACCATCAAAGGAATACAGGCTCTATTTCCAACCATCACAGCTCTGAATACACCCTTCCTGACCAGCTAAGGAATACAGGCCCTATTTCCAACCATCACAGCACTGAATACACCCTTCCTGACCAGCTAAGGAATATAGGCCCTATTTCCAAACATAACAGCTATGAATACACCCTTCCTGACCAGCTAAGGATATTCAAAGCTATTATTCATTAACACATAAAAATGTCTCTTTTTGAATATTATTTTTATCAATCTATTATCCAGTCCAGGGACTTAATTTTAATGAATTCCAGGTTGAGATTTTACTTCAAAAGTATCTAAATTTTTTTTAAATATAGCACTGCGTCTTACTACCTGTTCGGGTTATACATTTAAATACTAATTACGCTAATGGGTTAGGAATTGGGAAGGTTGAATATAGAGAAAGTGAACCCGCATTTGCTTGGAGGGAGAGTGGAAAACAATTTAGGGAAAACCACCCCCAGTTCACCCGACCGAGATTCAAACCTCGATCTCCCCATCGTCGGCAGTCGAGCTCAACACGACTAGCACGTTAGCTAACTACGCCACCGAGACGGGTTGATCTACAAATAGAAACATGTCTTTGATGTTGATAAAAGTCTAACACTAGAAATCAAAGAGTCAAAATATGAGTACAAAGCAGAATATATATTTAAAATTAGAGAAAAATTCAGTAAAAAAATATTTCTAAGTATTTTCAGATTGGCCAAATTTGGTTCTCTATTCTATTTTATATGAACATAGCTTCAACTACCTTTTAATTATTACATCTAGGTTAAAAAAATAAAAATTCTTCAATGAAACATTTATTAAAAATTACTTAACTATATTCATATTTAAACAATACATTTCAAATACACAATCAAATATTATAAAAAAAATAGTAAAATAATTTTCATTAGTAATGAAATCAGCAAACCAATGTTTTACCTTTATTTTGATTAAATTCACTTCTAATTCAAGTAAAATAATTTTTAAGATCTTTTATAATTATATTTAGTAGTGATCATATTTGAGATTCATGACATTCAACAAAACCAAACACTAACTTTCTTTGATAAGATAAATGAAAGTAATTATGGATCTATGTTTCTCCAAGCAAAATCTGCATTGCTATATTCGGGGGGGGAGTCATTTCCCCCACCCCCTTTTAAATTTTATGAACAATATATATATGGCTTTATTTATGGTTCAAACAATATCAAAATTAAGGTACAAGTACAAATTAGGGGCCTGTGTCACCATAAAAAGCACTTCAGATAGATTCTAGAGGTGTTTAATATTTAGAATTTGTCCTAGCCTCCAGCAGCTAGGGGTTTATGGCACCATAAAAAGTACTTCAGATAGATTCTAAAGGTGTTAATCTTTAGAATTTGTCCTAGCCTCCAGCAGCTAGGGGGTTATGGTACCATAAAAAGTACTTCAGATAGATTCTAAAGGTGTTTAATATTTAGAATTTGTCCTAGCCTCCGGCAGCTAGGGGGTTATGGTACCATAAAAACACTTCAAATAGCTTCTAAAGGTGTTTAATCTTTAGAATTTGTCTTAGCCTCTGGCATTTAGGGGGTTATGTTGTCCTAAAAATACTTCAGATAGCTTCTAGAACTGTTAATCATTTATAATTTTTTCTAGCCTCCGGTTTGGTTTAATAATACGTACCTCACTAGACCAAGCCACTTAATGCCTCCGTTTTATATGCAAAAAAAATATTCTTGTAGTAGCCCACAATTTATTCCTTTGTTGATATTTCTGTCAGTAAATCATAACCTCTTTAATATTAAATAAACATCTATATTGATTATTATTTTCTGATCTTATTTTGAGTTCACTAATTGCTACAAATTTTGGTTTTATTCATTGTAAGACACAATTTATTTAATGTATATTCTGTAAGTTGTACTCATTGTCACAAATGCAGCAGAAACATGGACAGTGAATGTAAGAGAGACTAGAAAAGTGGAGGCTATAGGAATGGAATTTGTGAGGAGCATGTTGGTTGTCATGAGGAGAAACAAGATTAGGAATGAGGTTATCTGGAGAAGAGTTGGGGTACAGGGAGTACATGAGATAGTAGAGGATGCAAGATTGAGATGGTACAGGCATGTAATGAGGATGAAAAGAAAGAATTCCAAAGAAAATGTTGGGAGTAAAATATGTAGGAAAAAAACAGAAATGGAGATCAAGAAAGAGATGGGAAGAGCAGATAAAAAAAAGTGTTCATGTGAGAGGAGAAGAGCAGATAAAAGAAAGTGTTCACATGAGAGGAGAAGAATGAAAGAAATTAAAGGAGGAACAGTGGTGGAAGGATAGAGGAAGATGGAGGCATTTTACTAAACTGAACCAGCTACAGGCTGGAAACAGTTGTTGATGATGATGATGATATTCAATAACTATACGTGTATTTATTTTTTAAATGCAGTGGTGAGGTGTGCTAGTAACCAGTCCTACCATCTTCATTATCATCAACAACTGTTTCCAGCCTGGGGCCAAGTCAATTTAGTAAAATGCCTCCATATTCTTCTATCCTTCTACTATAATTCCTCCTTTAGTTTCTTCCATTCTTCTCCCCTAACTTGAACATCTTATGTTATCTGCTCCTCCCATCTCTTTCTTTTCCTCCCTTACAATAATTTCTACATACTTTATTTACAACATTTTCTTCGGCATCCTCCCTTATCCATCCTCATTACATGCCTGTACCATCTCAGTCTTGCTTTCTCTACTATCTCATGTACTCCAACATCCTCATTACATGCCCACACCATCTCACTCTTGCTTCTTCTATCTCATATACTCCAACATCCTCATTACATGCCCACACCATCTCACTCTTGCTTCCTCTACTACCTCATGTACTCCCTGTACCCCTACTCTTTCCAGGATAACTCCATCCACTGTTACCAATGGTATTAATTAGAAAAAAAAGTATATTTATTTCAAGCATGAGACAGCCGATATAAACAATAGTAATGGCACTTTGGAGTAGCTCTTGTAAAGTGTTTCCATAAACCAGACTGGATACACAACCTGTTGGGAACTCTGCACTGCACATGTGCAACATGCAAAATGGCAGCATACTACCGCTATGGTATATGGTATGTAATGTGTTGTGTTGTAGATGGCAGCACCAGCAGCAGCGAGGAGACCCCTAGCAAACCGTCGACAGCGAGTGATAGCTCTCAATATGTGAGCTCTGGCCCATTGCCAGAGAGACTCAGTACTCAAGTAGGAGAGACTTACCTTCACCCCCAGTTTGCTAAGGGTCGTTACCTGCTCTCGGGCTATTATTCTCCGACCAGTATTCTCACAGTAAGTGTGTACTACAATCAATGAGACATTTAATAAATCCCATATTAACAAACTTGTTATTTGTAGAGATTGGTAGAATCCTATATTAACAAACATGTTATTTGTAAAGATTGGTAGAATCCTATATTAACAAACATGTTATTTGTAGAGATCGTTAGAATCCCATATTAACAAACATGTTATTTGTAGAGATCGTTAGAATCCCATATTAACAAACATGCTATTTGTAGAGATTGGTAGAATCCTATATTAACAAACATGTTATTTGTAGAGATTGGTTGAATCCCATACTAACAAACATGTTATTTATAGATATTATAGATATTGATAGAATACTATATTTCTTGAATTCTCATCGTAAAGTTTCTTTTAAATCCAAATTCTAATCTATGAATTATTAAAAATGTTTCATTTTACTATAGTGAAAACATTTAAAATTACATTTTTAAAAAGTGGGTAAAGGCTCGCCACCGCTGACAAATACTCTTTTGTTTGTCACATCTGTTATATAGTAAAAAGTTAACCCTTTTTGAGTAAATATATTATATTAATAACATTTTGTAATTTTTAGTGATTTGGTTATTTTCCTCATCATCACAGGATTTTATAGTATAATTCCTTTCACCAATTACTTAAAATTGTGATTTCAAGTTAAGGCCTTCTTAATTGTACTCACCATACTTTTTTTAGATATTTATTAATCTCAATTCTTTCGAATACCATAGGATTTAAGGAATTAGGAATTTTAGTATCTCATCTCTAGTTATTAGGGATTATAAAATTTGAAAGTTCATTGCCACACTTAAAAAAGCACGCCACACATCCTTATCTTATGCTAGCTCACCTCACTACACTCTATCCCTATACTTAGTTCTACCCAGTCCACCTAATTACACCCTATCTCTTTAAGGTTCATTCTTATGTTATCCTCTCATCTGTGTCTAGGTCTTCCCAATGATCTCCTACCATCGGGCTTACCATTTAACACCATGAACACGGTTCTAGATTCTCCCTTTCATGCTGCATGCCCTGCCCACTCTAATCAACGAGACTTGATTATCCTAACAATGTCTTATGATGAGTACAGGATATGCAACTCACCATTATTTAACCTCTTCCACTTCCCAGTAGCCTCATTCCTTTTGGCTCACCCCACTGTGTTTTCGAACACCCCATTTTTTTTTTCATCATGTAAGGTAAGGTTTATAATTAAAATTAAAACTAAAACTTATTTATAAAATTGATTTTTGCATTTAAGTAATTTCCAAACCATTGTCTCTAGTCTGGTTGTTAATGTGTGAGTATTGTATACATGTCTGCTACATTATTTATTAGCAATTTATACAATCACAGAAATAAAGTTAAATAACACAGGAAAAGTTAGATTCATATAGTTTATATATGCTAAAGATGGCTTTCAACCCTCCCACTAAATAAAATTAGGGGCAGTTCTTATTAATATATGTCTTCATTATAAAAATTTAATTAACATAATTATGTAAAGAGAGGCTAATTGTATTTCAAAGTCGAGCATGAGTACAAGTTATAACTCAAAGATTTCAAACGCAATTTAAAAAAATAATAAAATGTTTGTTTTGTTTGCTTCCTTTATAAGTACAGCATGAAGTACAGTAAGTTATTTACTGTCAATTCTTTTGAAGGTAGAGAGGAGGTGATATGTCAGTATATTTGAATGCTAATAATCGGATATATATATTAGGGTGTCCCTTATTTGGGCAAAAAATACATTTCTGAGTTCAACTCAATCCATACCCTCTAATTTTGTTTTATCTGGCCACACTTACTCTGATAGCAAATTTACACTCAATTGGATGATATTAACCAGTGCCAACTTTATCTTGAAATCTTCAGTTCAATTTCAAAGTTCAAATTAAGGAGGATTATGGTTTATCAGATAGAAGTAAAAAACTAGTTACATATATTATAATACTTAATGGCTTACTACAATAAAGTTAGACAAACATAAAATATATTATGTAATAATACAAATTATTACAGGTATTTTCTCTTTAATGCTTCCTTATTGCGATCTAGGTAAAGCCATCAATGTTCTTGGACACAGCGCAACACATATTGTTTCTGCTCCTCATCTACAGACAATAGTTCATTAAAGTAATGCATTAATTTAACAGCTCATTCAGCCATGTCATTCACTGCTCTTAAAACGTACAATGTTTGCTTGGCAGTTAAAAATTATGCATTTTCTTCCCATGTATAAGGGCATTCCTCCAGAAAAGCTGTGTTTATTTGCAGAGTAGAGAACGAATCTTTACTTTCCTCTGATACAAAGCTATCCATTGGTTTTTCTGAAAAAAATATGCAAAATGGATTTAGAAGAAAACATAAAACTTTATAACATTATAAAATATAATTTAAAAAAACTTATCAAACAATATTTTATAGATTACACTAGGTGTTACAATGTATTTCCTCTCCGTATTTTGACCCTCATTACTCACATATCCTAACAATTTAATTTTTGTTTGCGCGTCAATATCGTCATTAAATAGTGATACAATTGACATTTCATCTGATCAATACCACAAGTGTTGGCTAAATTTCTTAAAAGCTGCTCTATAAATTGTTGGTTCCACTTATCCATATTCTTTTCATCATCATCATCATCATCATCATCATCATCATCATCATCATCATCATCATCATCATCATCATCATCATCATCATCATCATCATCATCATCATCATCATCATCATCATCATCATCATCATCATCATCATCATCATCATCCATCTTCCTCTTTCCTTCCACTACTCTTCCTCCTCTAATCTCTTCCATTCTTCTCCTCTTACTTGAACTCTTTCTGTTATCTGCTCCTCCCATCTCTTTCTTAGCCTCCCCCAAGGTTCCTAGAAAGGAGGTTGTCTCATTCACATAAGGCCTGTGTAGACAGCTAGGAATGCAGGTGTGAGGTCACTGGTAGCCCCTTGCCAGTAAATCCTCTCACCAGACATTAGGGAAAACCTGGTAATTTCTATGCTCCTCTAGTTTGTAAACACATTAAATACAATTTTATTTTATTTTAGCCTATGACTTCTAATAAGGCAATGATGATATCATAAAATTTTAAATAAAAAAGATTTACAAAGTTTAGATGTAATATTTAATTCTCAGTTAAAGAGTGTTAACATTTTAAAACAAGAAAACTACTGTTGAGATCATTTTTCTTTATTTAAATATGTAGTAATAATACAATTTTTGTTGCTTAGGAGTGATAATATAAATACCTGTACACATTACATTACTATACACATAATTACATTATACATAATTATATTACTAGGACACAGACAAGGAAACAACAGATACACAACCGCTAGGTTAAACGTGTTGCGCTCCTTTTTGAGGCTTTATGCCTTCAACGTTGGGATCGCTAGGTGAGGTACCCAGTGATTACAGCGCAATCAAGTGAGCATTTTCTAAACGACTCACTTTAAACTCAAATTTATTAGAGGGCAGATACAAAATATGAGCTCCTCGAGTCAACCAGTCGGCTATCAGCGAGAAAGCTTCAGGTAGCGACCTCCCTCGTCTCTAACTTCCTCCATCCCCATCACTTAGTACCCTAATCCTGCTATAAAAATGAGTTTACTCTGACCGTACATTGCCAAGATAACTTAGAACACAATGATCCTTATTTTCATTCAAGAGACTGGCGGTCAACTGCAAGTATAATAATAGTTAAAGAGAGGACTGAGAAGCATTGAGGAAGTTTAGAAACCCCAATTAATTTATGAAGTGGTTAGATAAAAAGTTTAAATTTTAATTCTAAAGTTGTTTGTTAATGTGTGATATATAATATCTTTATATAGAACCGCACAAAACAATTCCCCAAATTGTGACTATCAAAACATAACTTTATTTAAGAGAGAAAGGCTATATAGAGATTTTGAACCTTTTGCTTTAATCTTAGAAGTAAACATTTCCACGTGAAGTGTCATTTTTTTTAAAACTTTAAACTCAAAATTCAAACTTTCTAACGAGTCAGAGAAACCTTCTTATAATTTTCGCCAACGTTTTGATGAAAACTATGTTTAAAAATATTAAATCACTTCTTAAATAATCCGGGATTTCTAAAAGTCTGCACGCGTCTCAGTGTTCTGCCATATAGCGCCCTTAACAACTCTGAATATCCTACACTGGGATATTTTTTAAACACATCTTTGATAAATCACATTTTTTGATTGAAAATAATAAATTAATTGTTTTAAATCCATACTTAAAAGTGTTTTCAAAGGATTATTTTTGTCATTTTTCTATAAAATGTATTAAACATAACTTTCTAAAAATGTGTTCATTCAAAGTTAGGTAACTCTGTTGATATTTATAGTACACTCTAGTGCCAGTACAGGGGCGGCCCAATGGCTGCGCAAACCGGACGGCTGCCTTGGGTGTCAGCTCGAGGGGGCGTCAGACAGACCTAGACCTAACCTAACGTAGCCTGGGTGTGATATTAAAATAGTCACCAAACCTAACAGCTCCAAACCTAACGTAGCCTGGGCGTGAGATGAAAATAATCACAAACCTAACTACTCCAAAACTAATGTAATCTAGGCATAATAGTAGAGTTGCTAAGTATAACACACGTACACTTTTTAATACCAACATGAAATTTCACATATTAGTATAATTTTTTGGTGCAATTATAACGTAAACCATTAAAATGACTAGACAATCATTTGAAAACAGAATTAGAATCCAAAGCTTTGAAATATTTAGGTTTTCCAAACATTAATATAAGCTTACATACAAGACCCTAATCCTAAACCAAACAAAACCAACAATATCTGAAGTTTGTCAAACCTAATCCGAATATAATACATTACATTCAAGAGATTAGGGACTACTTTTAAACAGTTTCAACTAGGTTTAAATAAGATAAGCGAATCATATTGAAACAAAGTATTGAACTTAACAAGTTTTGCTGATCTTGCAAATAATTAAAAATACAAAACCTTAGATAACATAGCTGAACTGAATCTAATAATGACTACTAACATTACTCGACCTAGACTTAGCTATGTTAACTTATAATAACATGAGTAATATATTATTAGGTTATAGATAAACTAAATTTATGATAGCCAGCTTTGCTACTAGAGTGTACAAATAAAAAATAGTACATTGTAAAAAATAACAAATAACACCTGTATGGTGGATATTTAAATCAAGGTTTGTGGTCAGTTATTTTCATTCTATGATATAGTAAGTTATAACACTTATATAATAGAGAAATATAATTAGATATAATATTATAATGTATTTCAAATAACTCTCTGTGAGCAAAATATATATTATTTTAAATTTCAAAGTTTTATTTTCAATCAAGATACAACTTACTACTGATTAAACAATATAATGAATACATTTTTTCTGAGCAAATATAACATCTCTGTTCTCATTAATAATGGTTGTGTTTTATGTAGGAATGAACAGGCTTATAGGCTTAGGTCTACTTTCTAGTGTCTAGTTTATTCATATAAATCTAAAATAAACTTTACGAAGGGCATTATAAGACGGTTGCAACATTTACTAAAACTATTTAACATTCATAAGTGAAGCTAAATGCCACGTTTGATATAAAGTATAAATTCAAATCCAAACATAAAAGTATAGTTACGTTTTTTCAAATAGTGACAGTCCAAAAAACATGTTAGTATTTTTATGAATACTAATACTATGTTATAACCATAATTATGTTCATAGTTTATACTTTTTTTTTAATTTAACAAATTTATTCTAAACTTTTTTAATAAGTTTCCCAGTAAGATGGCGGTATTATTTGGAAGATGGTAACTTTAAGAATTTATAAATTTTTGAATCTGAAAACTTATTTATAAATTATATCAAGATTACTCAAAATAGTATCTCAACCTTTGAAAGGAAATGGTGGTTGCCAAAGCTGAATGAGTGGCCGTCCCTCTATCTTTCTTACTTCTCTTACTCTCACAAATTGTATTATAAATACGTTTAGTGTATATATATATTCATAATGTATTTACAGCAATATTACAATTCAACAAAAACATTATTTATATACATTAAAATTCGTAGGAATACCGTCTGAGGGGCCATTTTTATTACTTATAATAAGATTTTGGTTAGAAAAAAGGCCTTTCAGATGTCCATTCCTACAAAAATCGGAGTATGTCCATTATATCTATTTAAGAACCCTTTCAGGGGGGTCCAGAAGGGGGTGCGTAACCGCCTCATGAAAAAAAATTTAGTAAAAATAATATCAATAATAAAATCAATTACTGTATATCTATGTAAGAAAGCAAACGCTTGTATAATTTAGTGCATATGACCACCGAAGCAAAGTACTAGTTCTACTGTCACATAATACCTCACTAGCCAAATCTGTTATCTGATTTTTTAATATTTTTTTTTATTAATATTGTTAGATGATCACTTGCTTCATTCCATGAGAGTGCCCCATCCACCCACACGAAAAGCCTGATCCCATGAGAGTGCCCCATCCACCCTCACAAAAAGCCTGGTCCCATGAGAGTGCCCCATCCACCCTCACAAAAAGCCTGGTCCCATGAGAGTGCCCACGTTCCCCTCCTCTCTCCCGCCCTACCAACCCAACCCCCACTCCAACGGAAATGTTGGATCCGCCCTTGAACACTTTAGAAGTGATAATTAACAAAAGTGTTGTTGTGTGGAGATTGTATACCAGTCAAAGAGGTTTACCTTTCTCTTTAATTTGTCTCCTTGACTCTTATAGGTTTCAGAGTCGAGATGCTCTCCCTGACTATTTATTCTTGTTACACCTTCAAACAGATCCATAAGATTCATGGTATGTTGATTTTTATTAATTAAATTAAGTAAATAAATTTCTTGTATTTAAATGAGGTAGGATGAATAAATTATTATTGTAGTCTGTCCTTTCCTCTCAAAATTTCTGACAAAAATTTTCAAACATTCAAACAGGCTTTTATTCTATCTATAGCTATAGCTAGGGGAAACCTTTTTGACCGCACATCTGTTTAAGCGTTTTTTTAGATTTGGTCTCACCATAAACATTGATAAAATCCTTACATAAGATGGATTCTGCCCCTCCCCATCCTCTCTGTAAGAAAACATAAGAAAATACTGACTCCCACACACCCCACCACAAACATCCTTACGTAATTTATAGATGACCCTTAGCTTTTGAGCTCTATTGGAAACTATCTTTTTTTAAATTGAGGTCTCTGAAATTGGGAGCTGATTATTAATCTTCTTGATGAACAATATGTTTCTGTAAAATATGAATAATGAACAATATGATTCTTTCATTTATGCTTTTTGGTGAAATGTGATGCTGTTTTTTTCTTCCATTTCTGCAAATATGTATATTATCTAGTTATACAAATCTTATGAGCTCTAAGTAAATGTTTCCATTTTTAGTCAAAGAAGAGATAACATTTGTGTGGTGAATCATACCATCTATTTGTTGTGTTATTTCTAGTTACTAGCCTTAATAATATGGAAACTAGTTAATATTACACAACTTATAAACTAGTTTGTAGTTTCATCTTTATTACAACATTATTTCTCACTTAGTGAATACCAAAACTGATATCATAGAAGAATTATCTATTGAAAACACTTATATACAGTTAATTTTGGCCAAATAGTCCCTTTCAACTTATATTTAAAAATATTATATCCAGTGGCGGCTCGTGTATAGGCACTGCGGAACTGCAGCACCCCCTAGTTCCACTTGATATTATCGATAACATTTAATATAATGAGTCCTTTTTTCTTTAATCCTTTCTTTATTTTTGTAGTACAATATATATTCCTTAAGCTTAATGTCAGTACTTCAGTAGACATCCCCCACTTTATGAAAAAGATACAAAAATCTTTGTATGGAACTGTGCGCTTCACAGTGCCAGCGATGGGGTGTTTGACTGTTGTGCGCAAGCGCACATAGGAGGGTGTAGGGGAGGAAGGCGGGACTGCCAGGTAGAGAGAACACTGTTGCTCTCGCAGTGCCGGCTCAGGCGTGATGGTGGAAGAAAGTATTTTCACTCAGCGTGTGTTGTGCTTAAAAACCGTGTACCATATTCTTGAATGTGATAAAGTGTAGAAGAGTGTAGAATTAGATTATTATTCTGCTTCCAGCTATTCTATTTGATTCTTTTTTTTCGGTTCTTTTATTTAACAGAAAACTTTAACCTTGGCCTTGCATCCCCAAGAAATAAGTTATGTGACTGTAAGTGAACTTCAACAGCTTAAATTTTCACAACTATCTCTCCATGAGAAAGTTACAGTTAAGAAAGGAGGTCGTTCAACACCTGATATTCTAATATCTCAGCCTGGCAAAAGCAACAACAAGAAATATATTCGTAGCTTTAATTCTGAATGGTACCAACGTAAAAGTTGGCTTTGTGGCTGTGAAGTAAAAAACGCACTGTTTTGCTTCCCGTGTTTGCTGTTTTGAGGTGATGTACCGTGGACATAAAATGGTTTTAGAAATATAAACAAAATGAAAAAAAAAACTTAAAAGCATGATAAGTCAAAGAAGCACGTTGATAATGTTGTTTCACTGTCACTTTTAGGAACAATAAGTATTAAGGAGAAACTTAGTGAGGCATACAGACTTTCAATCAATGAGCATAATATAAAAGTTAAAAAGAACCGTGAAATTTTGTCCAAAATAATAGACTGCATTTACTTTTATGGAAACTTTGAAACTCCCTTACGTGGACATGATGAAAAAGACGAGTCATTAAATCCAGGAGTATTTAGAGGATTAGTAAATTTTGCATCTAAATTAGATTCAGATTTGAAGAATCACTTAGAAACCAGTGCAGTCTCCAAAGGTGTTTCTAAGACCATTCAGAATGAGATACTTGACTGCCTGCTACAAATATACCATAAGGAGATAAGGACGGAAATTAGAAAAGCCTCCTTTGTAGCTGTCATGGCCGGTGACAAAACAGATGTTTTGGAACACACTCAAATGGTCCTTGTTCTACGGTACGTATTGAATGGAGAAATATTTGAGCGTTTTTGGGGATTCTTTATTCCAGAAAATCAAACTGCAGATGGCATATCAAAATGTATTTTAGAACAATTGGACATAATCCTTTAAGGAAATGGACAAAAACTGATAGCTCAGACATTTGATGGTGCAAATGTCATGAAAGGCAAAGGAGTTAAAGCAAAAATAAAAGCAGTTTATACTAATGCACATTTAATTCACTGTTATGCACATCAACTTAATTTAATAATGAGAAATGCAGCAAGTATTACACGAAACGCAAGAATTTTTTCCTCTAACATCCTGGCTATTCCAACATTCTTCTCGTGAATATTGCAAATTAATTAAGCTGCTGAAATTTATCTTGGAAAATAATCTAGATGATGTTTTTAGTGAAATTACGAAACTGATAAAAATCCTCTTGAAAATTCTCATGACTACATCAGAGGCAGAGCGCTGCTTTTCAACATTGAAAAGAATAAAATCTTTTTTAAGAAGCACTATTAATTCGGAAAGACTAAATGCGCTTGCAGTACTTTTAATGGAGAAAAATTTCCTCAATTGTCATCCAGAGATCAAGGAGAAAATTATGGAACTTTTTGCGTAAAATTAAAAACAAGAAGGATGGATTTCATTTTTAAATGAATAGATCAAGCTTGAACTGTAACAATTTAAGTTAAAGTAAGTAAAAAAAGTTTGGTTTTTTTTGCTAAGATTTTATCAAGTTAATGAATAAATTTTCTTTTTATACGTGTTTTTTTTCCTTTTACACAATTTTAAATCAAAGGCTAAAAATTTTCTGAAGCAGCACCCCCACTAATTCTAGCTACAAGCTGCCACTGATATATATCTAAATATCAGGAGTGTAAAGCACAAATTTGAGGATTTATTATCTTTTCTCTCTTCTACTAAATATTGATTTAGTAATATTAACATGAGTGTGGATATATGAAAATGAGACATTATCGCTTAAAAATCCAAGCTACAAGGCCAATTTTGACTGTAGGGACAATAAACGAGGTGGGGGAATTTGTGGGATGATATAAGAGCTTAATGGTTTCAAACCTGGAAACTTGAAATTTTTAGTAAAGGCTCATTTTTGGCCCTAGACCAGAGATAGGACCGAATTTTGCGAAATTCAACCTGTAAGGGATGAAAAAGGGGAGTCTAAAGTTTATCAAAATTCACTGACTGTCCATCTTTTAAATAGTGGACATAGAGCCTTGAAATTTAAAATTAATATTTCTTTATATAATTGGGTGAGAATATTTTCTACGATTTTTCAAATTTCATCACCTAAAGGGGTTTAAAGGGCAGGTAGATTCTCTGTCCTTCAATCAAGATCAACGTTGATATCTAGGGGGTTTATCGGGTCGCAGAATACTAATATGAAATTAATTTATATACGGCATCCACACAATGAGTCTCGTGGTGCGTTGGAAAAAAGCGGGTGGGGTGTTCAAGATTACCAAAACTAATATAAATAACTACTTTTCATGGTGGCAGAAGATTAAAATTTTGCAGACAACTAATGGGACCACTTCAAATAATTATAAAAGTATGAACATTTTTATTTAATAAGTGGGACCCTGGGAAATAGTAGAGGGGATATAAACAGACTAATAAATCTTTTATGTGTGCTAGAAAATTTAAATATGACTGTCGGTTAGGAGGAAAACTAAATAACCAAATATAAGTCTTAAAAATTGAAATTTCTAAATGATAGCTAGAAAAATAAGCTTAAGAATTTCCAAAACTAATAAAACAACTAATTTCCAGTGTGGTAGACGATTAAAGTTTGTAGGTAAAGTAAAGTGACCATGCCAAATAACTATAAGTCTGTAATGTTTTAATTTTAAATGGAAGCCCAGGAAATAGGGGGAGGGGGGCCTTATAAAATAAAAACAACTTTTAGCTGTGATAGAATATTTAAATTTGGCAAGTAGGTAGAAAGACCTTTCAAAATAAGCAAATAAATCTTAATATTTGAAATTTCTAAGTGGGAGTTGAAGAAATGGTGGGGGAAGGGGCCATGCTCAACATTTCCAAAACCAATACATTAACTACTTCTCTGTGTGGTAGAGAACCGGATATTTGCTGGTTTATCTTCCCACTAAAAACACCTCTTTATCACAACCACACAAATTATACGACATATTGAGAGTACAAGAGCACAACAGAATGAAATACATCCATCTAACACCGCTGTATACAACAAACTGATGAGCTGTGCCAGTTAGATCCAGCGCTTCAAGTGAGGGGGAGACATGTTCACGGCGACATTCAAGGGCAAGTCAACATGGGTTAAAATTCTTCTATCACAGAGAAATTTACCTCAAGAAGACCCCCTATTTTTTATTACATATTTATCTAGATCACGTTGTGGCATTTTCAAAATGGTGGTTTCAAGCTTTTTAAAGTAAAAGCTATCACGAGTAATGAACCTCACAAGTTTCTGAGTCACCGACACTGGGCGCGGCATTAGAATTTGGCCTATTCAAACATAGCTCGAAAGAAAAGGGAGGGGGGTACTGGTGTTTTGTGTAAGATTTTAAATAAAACATTGTTTTTACTATCAATGCCAGTCACACATCCATTAGTTGACTCATTTTCTTTCAACTGCTAACATCATCCAATCTTGAAATATTGTTTATTGTCTGGAAAAGAGAACAGAATTATTATTTTTATGTGGATCCGAGGCTCAATGTGCTCAATGAACGGCAGTGACATTCAACCAAAGACATCAGGATAAAACATATCACATAGTTATGTTTTGAATCTTGTTTAAAAATTTAAAGAAACTGGATATGTCGCAAACAAAAATCGGACTGTTTGTACAGTATTGAGCGAATAAACTTAAGTGGAAATTTAGGGCACTATGTGGCAAATCCCATAAGTTCATTGTAGGGAAATGTCTAAAGCTACTGGTATTTCAATTGGTTCAGTTCATAAGACATTACAATTAAATAAGTTTCGTCCGTATTAAATGCAGGTACACCAAACATTAAGCGAAAATGATCCTGATAGGCGAGTACAGTTTTTTCAAAAAATGATTGAATTATTGAATGCAAATCCATTATTACTAGAATGTATCTGCTTTTCTGATGAGTGCACTTTTTACTTAAGTGGTTTTGTAGTGTCTTATGAAGAGCTACAACGTTGTATTTCAAAATACTGGACACTAAATCATTACTAGTCATATCCCACCACAACCAAAATAGTATAATGTCCTAAACTCACCAAGGCCCATTCCACTGTGTACGTCCCAAGTTGGTTAGCTACCAGGCTACGCAACCGGCTATCGTGAACGTGATGTTAAGACTGACAGCGCGAGGCCAGGAGGCTCATCAACACCGCGTGTTCGCAAGTACGATGTTCCTGCGCTAGAGGGTTGCCGATGCCAATGGAGGCTTCTGGATGGATCCAGGGTTCTCTCTTCGCATGTTCCCCGTCCACTATTACCCCTTCCCCTTTATCTCTCTCTTTGTATGTATATTGTATGTGTAACCCCTACTTTTCCCCTCTCGGAGCAATTGATATAGGATACATACTGCCAGGAGGTCAGAGGACAGATCACTCTTGGCAGGATATACATCTGGGGCACATCTACATGTTCCCAGCAAAAATGTAAGTTCTAAATTAATTTTCGGTATTTGTAATTCAAAATTCCTCTTCAGCTAGTAGTACAATTTAAACATTCATAGTAGTAAAATTTAAATATTAAGCATAGTACAATTTAAATATTCATAGTAGTACAATTTAAATATTCAGAGTCCTTTTATAAGGAATATAATGTTAACTATGTAGAGTCCTTTGCTAAGAAAGGTAGTTAAATATTCAGAGTCCTTTTATAAGGACTAGTATGTTAAATATTCAGAGTCCTTTACGAGGAAAGGTTGTTAAATAGTCAGAATCCACAAGGAAAGATTTGTTAAACATTCAGAGTCCTTCCGACTTATATTAAATATGTTGTCCTTTTTTAGTCATTCTGACTTATAAATAAATCTTATATATTAAACTTACATTTATCTTTTTTATGAATAAAATTTAAATTCAAATACTTAATTTCTGATATTTTGATTTCAACTTTCTCCTATTTAACTGTTTTACTATATCCTGGAAATATTCATGAATTATTGTCTGGTCTTCTTTTTTTTTAGCGCTAAAATGCTGAATGGGTTGCAGGGAAACATGAGCAAATATATTATATCATAATATATTTGTTTTTATTGTCCATATCGGCTTACTCTGCATTAATTTCCTTTTTTTTTATGTTGTATAACTTTGTATGTCTGCCTTGGTCCTGGAGGATGAAAAGGGCTACAGCTTTGTAAATAAACACAACTGTTGTTATTTGGGTGATCAAAATATATTTTTATTGATGGATACATTGATGGATGATTGATGGATTGATACACAATGGCCATAAAAAATAAACGTTTGGGCAGGTATATAAGGTGACACGATTATTGGTCCGATATTTATTGACAGAAATTTGACAGGGGGAAAAATACTTACTCCTACGTCAATGGTTAGACAACAAATTTAACTGACAATGGATTGGCAGAACAGGACCAGTTGATTTGCCGGCAAGGTCACCTGATTTAACGCCCCTAGATTTTTTCTATAGGGACATTTAAAGTCCACTATTTATGGGAATAAACCAGCAAATATCGAATAGGATAACAAAGGCATGTATAAGTATTAAAAAAGCAACCCTAACGAAAAGTCAGAAGTGAATTCGAAAATAGACTATATCATTGTTTAGCTCAAAATGGGGAACATTTTGAAAACCTCCTTTAAACTTAAAATTAAAAAAGTGTTTTTCTCAATAATTATTTTACAAACAAACGTGTGCGAGCACACAGCACACAAACACTTGTACCTTCCTGAGCTATGTTTGAATAGGCCAAATTCTAATGCCACACCAGGTGCTGGTGACTCAGAAACTTATGAGGCTCATTTCTCGTGATAGCTTTTACTTTAAAAAGCTTAAAACCACCATTTTGAAAATGGTACAACGTGATCTACAGTAATATGTAATAAAAAATAGGGAGTCTAATTTAAAAAAAACAACTTGACCTGAACGTCACCTTAGCAACGCCACCCAAGATCATACCAGCTGTACCAACTTAATTCCCCCTCGGAACCAAACAACTTTTGTTTAAAACTTTTTTTCTGGCTTGGGCTTTTTTTTGGAGATATTTTGGTGGAAAGTTTTCAAATGAACACCCAGTATATCTGTTCAAGTGATTGATGGGGAACAGGTTATATATCTCTAAAAGTGATTGTTGCTCTACAAGTGCCTATTGGTGAAAAGTATATATGTCTCTACAATCAGTCTGGAGGTGATATACAGTAGCCCCATGGCTTCTTTGGTGCTGACTGACAGTTCACAGCTGACTTCTGACAGTCAACAGTTAGGTATATAACCTAAATGTTGACTGTCAGAAGTGACAGCTGATAAACACATGTTTTTTTCAGATCATATGGTTCAATGTAGGGATATATAATTTGGTCTGTTAGCTTTTCAAAGCCATCAGCTGTCAGTCAGCACCAAAGAAGCAATGGGGCTACTGTAGTTATTATTTAGGTGGCGTAAGAGGAGGAAGGTGTGAGACATGTACAAAGTTAGCATGTTAATTCCAGTCTTGTCTTAGAGTGTTTATCCTACAAAACATCCATGCTAATAAAGGTATAGCCTGCGTAATATTTTATTTGAGATAAAAAAAAACACACAGCACTTTATCTAGTAGACACTCTATAGTGATATAATACATGTGTTGTTTATAGATCCACAGTATGAGTCTGGAGGTGATATAGATGATATAATACATGTGTTGTTGTTTATAGATCCACAGTATGAGTCTGGAGGTGATCCCCTTGTTTGTTTACAAGCTCTCGGAGAACTGTTGGGACATTCTCTACACAGACAAGTTCATGTTTATTACAAACCGCGAGAGGAATACTGTTACCGTTGTATCTTGTGTACTGGCCGAGAGTCGACTGGATGGTGACACAGTAAGTAAAAAATAACTTGTGGAAATATAATATCAGGATTTTTAGTTTTTATCAGAATAATAATAATTTCCTTTTGTTCATCTCTTTACTCTCATTACTATATCTATTAAATAAATATCAATGCATTTAATTTATTTCTTATCTCATTTTGTTAATTCAATAAGAAACCAAGTGTAAAGTAGGTTACAATTCACGTTGCTTGATTTGATATCATTCATTTAATAGACACTTTTTCTGAAGCTATGACAGGATCATGTTAGTTTGTGACCGTCTAATTGATGCACACTTTAGTTTGACCTGTAACAGTTCAAGGTATAGACATTGCATCTTTCCAGGTAATATTAAACAATCACATGCGTTGAAAATATTTGATTCATGGGTACAAAGCTTGTTTTGTTTCCTTGTAACATAAACATTTAGCAATTTGTATCTCACAATCATCATCATCATCATCATCATCAACAGCTGTTTCCAGCCTGTGGCCGGGTCAGTTTAGTAAAATGCTGCCATCTTCCTCTATCCTTCCACTATTCTTCCTCCTTTGATTTCTTCCATTCTTCTCCTCTTACTTGAACACTTTATGTTAGCTACTCTTCTTATTTCTTTCTTGGCCTCCCTTGCGGTCTTTTTCCTACATACGTAATTTCCATCATTCTCTTTGTCATCCTCTCCTTCTCCATCCTTATTGCATGTCCATACCATCGCAGTCTTGCTTCCTCTACTATCTCATGTACTCTCTGTACTCCCATTTTTTCTGGAATAGTATCATTTCTAATTTTGTATTTAATATAATGTACAAGGCGTGTTTTTTAAGTAAGTACCGTTTTGAAATTAAAAACACACCAAGTGTACTTTTTTATCAATTTTATTTTTACGTGAAAGCTTGTACTTTAATCTACTTTTCAACATAATTTCCACCAATATTAAGGCACTTGTCGTGTCGTACAACCAGCTTTTGAATTCAATCCTCATAAAAATCTGCCGCCTGATTTGATAACCATTGCAACACGGCCGTTTTGAGGTCATCATAATCGTTGTGGCGCTGACCACCAAGATGCTTTTTTAAATGCAGGAACACTTCTTGAAACTTGAGGAAACTCATTAGATAAAGATGAAATCATTTGCTCTCTCGAACTTTTTCATCAACTTTCTGCACCAAGTCTTCAGTAATGACAGAAGGTCGCCCACTTTGTTCCTCATCATGCACATTCGTGCGGCCATCTTTAAATGCTCTAACCCATTTTCTTACCACTCCTTCACTCATAATGTTTTATCCATACACTTAACTGATCTGCCGATGAATTTCAGCCGCTTTCACATCTTTTGCATGAAGAAAACGAATAACAAAGCGTATTTCACAGTCGGCGGGATTTTCTATTGACTGAGCCATTTTAAATACTCACAAACAGAGGTAAGCATGGTCGAATACTTCCGTAATGGCGTCTGTGGCTAGCCAACAGATGGAGGTACTCTATGCGCATGCGCGGAACGGCAGCCGAATTTCAAAACGGTACTTACTTAAAAAAACACGCCTCGTATAGTGTGTAGTCTACAATCCACAATTCATATTAAAAATATAATGTTTATAATAAAAAGTAGTGATTAAATTAAATTCTTGTCTAAGTTGATGGTTTTTTATTAATAGAAACTGGCCTAGCCTATTTGCTCTACTAGATATGATAGTTATTTTATAATAAAGGAAATTGATAAAACTAAAGAAAAAGGAAAAATAAACTACTAAGAATAAATTTGATGAAGAAAAATGAAAAAGTGGAAAATGTGGGAATAATTCAATGCACAAAGGTGAAATCTTCCTTTCTTTTGTCTTCTATAGTAGAAGTAGTCACACACACATTTTAACACAAATAGAATAATATTTCGGCACTGTTGCCATTATCAAACACAAAGAAGAGAGAGTAAGGCAACAGTGCCGAAATATTATTCTATTTATGTTAAAATGTGTGTGTTACTACTTCTACTATAGAAGACAGAAGAAAGGAAGATGTCACCTTTGTGCATTGGATTCTTCCCACATTTTTCCTCTTTCACTAGATAGGCTTTCTTCATCAAATTTTCTCTTATTAGTTTATTTTCCCTTTTTTACTTTTTCTTTGGTATTATCAATTTCCTTTACTATAAAATTATTTAGCCCTTGGGCCACCTTCTTTTTAAACGGATATGATAGTTAAAAATACTTTACTTATAGATTCGCTCATTCATTCATTAACCTTTAGGTTTTAGAACATAAAATGAATCTATTTTAAGTGGTGTGTTGGATATAGGGTGGATAAATATATATTACACATTATTTATGTAGAATAATATACACTATTTGCGGAACGGTATACAATAGACATAACATTCAAGGTACCATACTTGTCAGAGGTACTGAGGAGCTGCCCCCCCCCCCCTCTCGATACATTTTGACGCCCCCACCCCTCCCCTTGCTGTAAGTTTCTTTATGCACCACTTTTGATTAGTGTAGTCAAATAAAGAAAACTTTATTTACATGAATCGTTAGATCGATCTTTGGAAGATCATTCAATACACTCGATCTTTTGCCTGAATCAATACTACACCTCTTGAACTAGATCAATCCCGAGAATTGATTCAAAACCCATGAATCGAAAATCCCTAGTCTCTAGGCTTGACACCCCTTGTAATCTCTATTATATCTGGGTCACCTCCCTGTCCTAACAATGGGCTGACAAGCACTCCAATACTGTCCTCCTTCCCTTCCCCAGTCATTTTCACACGCTGTGTAGTTATTTCTATTCTTCTCTAAATGTTTCATTGCAAACACTTTCCCTAGTAGTCACATGGCTTCCAACTGTTTCTCTCCACCAGCTTTTATAAAACAAACCCACACCCTTCTTCCAACCCTTAGGCAGACCACAACCTCTTGCTTTCTGTCAACAACAGTATTCCCCCTTCCCCCTTATTGAACAAAGGACAAGAGTATTTTTAACTCTGTGTAGCCAGATTATCTAGCTACCCACTTGTCTCACTCTAACTGCTGTGCGCTGCCTTAAACTTATGGGTCTGGACGGGACTTGAGATTTATGACTTAACGATTCGATCTTACTATTTGGAGTAGCTAGGAGTTGCTATTAGGAGTTTTGAATCAAATATTCAGCCGTTAATTATTCAAAATTTTGAATATTCGCACACCCCTACAGTATATATATATATTAATGTATCAACAAGTGTTCTTTGTTTTGGCATCAAAAAATACATTTTCAAATATGATTGAAAATAAAGAGGAGATATTATTATTGTGATTTTCTTATTGAGAACTAAGGTCCACCATAATTTTAATGCAACAATAAAACCAAAGCCAAATAAAAATTAAGTTTAATTTACTAGAATAGGCACAATGTTGCAAAGTAAATTATTATTTCATGCTTCAAATGTTTTCCTTGTGTTATGATTGTGGTCGCCATTGCTCAGTACTTCTGGCAAGTATGGTACCTTGAATGTTTCGTCTATTGTATACACTTGTTGATATCAAACAAGTATGGCTGCCACAAGACAATTAAAACAAATGTAAGAAAATATTTTCCATCTCCTGTGTATACTGCTGTTTAATTGGCTAGCTACAGTGACGTTCAATCTTTTTCAAGTCACGGCTCACCGAACAAGGCACTCAAATAGTCAAAGAACAACATCAATTTTTAAAGAGATGTTTGATCATTAAAGTAAATGCAACACAATCATACAAAATTTCTCATAAAGTTAATTATAATTTATTTTTTATTATTTGACCATTTAAAAAAAAAATATATATATATTTTATTTGTAGGGTTCAAAATATTGTTATTTTTAAAATTAAACATATGTTTTTATTTATCATGTAAAACAAATTCTCAGATACCCCTTTTGAACAAAATCTTAAATGCCATTGTTGAAAATTTCACATTTTCTAAAAATCATTCATCGGTAAACTACCCTTTAATAAATTTATTAGATTAAAATCAAAGAGTATTATTTATCATTTAAAGCAGTCTGCAATTACCAATTTTAAGCAAAGTTGTTGAGGCTATTTTCAAAAATTTCAAATTTTTTAGAGCAGTCTTTAGTGAACTACTATTAAGTTTTTTTAAGAAAAATAAATATATAAACATATTTTTAACATAAAAAACATAACTGACACCCATTTTGAATCAAATCATTAAAGCACTTATTAAAATATTATAATTTAAGGTAAATCTGTCATTATTAATATACCTTCGAACAAATCTTTGTCTATAAAAAACTATACAGTTTTTTGTCATATCAAACACTCCTCATTTATAAATTTTAAACAAAATCCTTATAGAGCCATTTTTGAAAATCACTTATCTGTAAACTGCACTTTATCAAATTTTTACCCCAAAACCAAGTATAAAGTGTTATTTGCCAGGTAAAACACTTCATAGATGTCTATTTTAAACAAAATCACTAGAGCCATTTTTGTAATTCAAAAAGAAAAGTCATCAGTAAACTAACCTTAATTTCTGGTCAAGGTCCAAAATCAAAAAACTGTTCTTAGGTATAGCCCTATGAAATCTAAATCTCAATTTTGAACAAAATCTTTCAAACCCTTTTGGATCCATGGCCAGGGATACAGACATGTCGTGGGGACAGACAGAATTGTAAAATCCACTTTTTTATGTTCAGGTTCACATAAAATGTGATAATCTTGAGATCAATTTTTTTCTTGATTTCAATACTTTCTTGTCTTCATTATTATCAATTTAGTACTATGACTCCATGGTCATTTATCCTTCCAGCATTCTTCCTACTTTAATCTCTTCCATTTTTCTCCTCTCACTTGACCACTTTCTGTTATTTGCTCCTCTCATCTCTTAATTATCTTACTTGCAGTATTTTTCCTAGACACTTCATCTCCATCATTCTCTTTAGTATTTTCTCCTTTTACATTCTTATTACATGCCCATACCATCTCAGTCTTGCTTTCTCTACTATCTCATGTACTCCTACATCCCCATTGCATGCCCATAAAATCTCAGTCTTGCTTTCTCTACTATCTCATGTACTCCTACATCCTCATTACATGCCAACACCATCTCATTCTTGCTTCCTCTTCTATCTCATGTACTCCAACATTCTCATTACATGCACATACCCTCACAGTCTTGCTTCCTCTATTATCTCATGTACTCTCTGTACCCCACTCTTTCCCGAATAATTTCATTTCTAATCCTGTTTCTCCTTGTGACAGATAACATACTTCCATTTCCTCCACTTTCCTTTATCTCCTACATTCACTGTCCATGTTTCTGCTGCACATGTGACAGTAGGTACAAAGTATGCCATGTAAAACACTTTCTTACACTTCAAGGGCACTTCTCTTCTCCAATGCAGGTCTCTTACACACCTATAGAACAACAGCTCTTCCTGCTGTCCTCTTCTTATTAGATCCTCTCTACTTCCACCTTTCTCCTCAATCACTCTTCAAATATATTTTACTTTCTGTACTTTTCTCAGCTTTACTCCATCCAACCTTAAAGCTTTACTAGGCCTTACCCTCTTCCTTGTAATTACCATCACTTAACACTATTTTGTCTTTTGTCATAAAATGTATATTGGGTTCCAGGGTATGTATTCAAATTAAAATGTCACTGCAATAAATGTCTTTATTACTTTCACTGAGTAATATAGAAAACAATAAAAACACTATCACAATGTTTTATAAACATCTACATTTGTAGGCATTTATTAAATAAATAGGAAAATAATGTTAGTGAATCTTAAATAAAAAAGATCCAGCAATGTAATAAATATTCGTAAGCAGGTACTCTTCAAATGTAGTAACATTTATGCCATAAATAATTTATTATTACTAGACAAAATCTTTCAGTTTTTTCCAGGCAACAATAAAAGTCTAGCTCCCACACATTTAACAATATTGTTTAAACAATATATGTCTAGACATTGTCTTGAAGAACTGTCTATTTAAAACATTACATTTACCAATATGAGGCATTTGGGCAGTCCATCATCTGTTCACAATTGGCTCATCTCTCAAATCTGTCCTCTAAATCATATTTACTGTTGTCTACTCCATTCTACACCATTTTAGATAAATGTAAAACCTTCCCTCCCTTTTATAACCACTCCTATGAATCACAATCACTCCAATACAACCCCTTCCTTCCATAACCATTCCTATGAATCATAATTTCTCCAATACAATCCCTATCTTCCGTAACTATTACTATGAATCACAATCACTCCAATGGCATCCTTATAGAACCTATCCGAGTGCTTTAAAGTTTGGATGTGATAAACATTTAGCAAAGTAAATAAGCTTAATTCTAAATATTACAAGAGCAAATTGACTTGATTAAATTTTATTTGTGAAAAATATATTTTTAAGTTATTTAAGTGTGACAAGATGGCAGCCATTGAATTTATTGTTTGTTGGTTACAGATACAAAATAGTGATTGCCATCAAATATCCTAAAGAGTGATTGCCATCACACAGTTGTAACAATATCCTAAAGAGTGATTGGCATTACACAGTTGTAACAATATCCTAAAGAGTGATTGGCATTACACAGTTGTAACAATATCCTAAAGAGTGATTGGCATTACACAGTTTTTACAATATCCTAAAGAGTGATTGCCATCACACAGTTGTAACAATATCCTAAAGAGTGATTGGCATTACACAGTTTTTACAATATCCTAAAGAGTGATAGCCATCACACAGTTGTAACAATATCCTAAAGAGTGATTGGCATTACACAGTTTTTACAATATCCTAAAGAGTGATAGCCATCACACAGTTGTAACAATATCCTAAAGAGTGATTGGCAATACACAGTTTTTACATTATCCTAAAGAGTGATAGCCATCACACAGTTGTAACAATATCCTAAAGAGTGATTGGCATTTCACAGTTGTTACAATATCCTAAAGAGTGATTGCCATCACACAGTTGTTACAATATCCTAAAGAGTGATTGGCATTACACAGTTTTTACAATAAAGAGTGATAGCCATCACACAGTTGTAACAATATCCTAAAGAGTGATTGGCATTACACAGTTGTTACAATATCCTAAAGATTGATAGCCATCACACAGTTGTTACAATATCTTAAAGAGTGTTTGCCATCACACATTTACAATATTTTCTTAACAATTGTTAACTATTGAACTATGTGTGAGCTGTGCAGGATTACAATCCGGACTCCATAGTCGAGACGTTCACCTTTCCAGAGAGTGAGGAGGTTCTGGCTATTTACAAGAATAGTGGCTTATCTCGATGCAGCGAGACAAAGCGAGCTAGTAGTAAACATAAGAACAGTCAACAAAGTGCCACATTCACTTTACCTAAAGACATTAAAGATATAAATATCGATGCTCCTCCAGTGGATCTATGCCTGATAGTTACCAGCGCTGGAATTTATGAAATAACACTCAGGTAAGTGAGGAACAACATTATTTATTATTATGTTTATTGTGTACAAGTTTTATCATGAAGAGATAAATATTATTGATTGAAAATAGAATTCATTCAGATCTCCATTGAAGACTCTGCTCTATCAGCTGTATTATTCCAAATGTTTATTAATTTATCATTTTGGAACAAGTTTAGAAATAATTTTCTGGTCGATACATCTTCAATTAATGCTACCAGCCCGAGCACTCAGTTCACTTTTAGATGTCCTTATCCAAACCCCCCTCTTTTTGCTGTTTATGATTAATTAATTCCAGGTCTATTCTTTTACGAGTGTCTTGCTGGAAACAAACTCTGAGCTGGGAATGTAAATACAAGTCAGGCTCTACCATTGCTCAGTTATGTCATTGTAAACAAACACACCCCAAGTATAACACAGTCATTAGTTATATTAGTTAAAGTTAGACAGGGTGTCCCATAAGATGTGAAAGGGCTTAAAACATGCATAATACTTTTGTTAGTTAATTATTATTATTTGTATATGCTCTTTAGTTGATCGAGCTTACAATCTTTGAAATCTCGAACAACAAGCTAATTTATAAATAATATTTACAAGTGAAACCAAAGTTGTCATCATAGAAGTTAAATTTGACAAACTCTTTTACTTTTTCCCCATCTTCCAAGTCCCAACAACCATTGAAAATTGCTAAGAGGGTATCATGTTCCTAAATGTTCTAAGTTTATTTAAGGTGAATGCATCATAAAATATAAGTTGAAGTAAACAAACATAAAAAATAATTAATAAAGGCGTTGTAAGCCCGTTTATTAACAAAATAATATAATAATGATTAACAAAAGGTATACAAAGACAAGAATTGTGAAAATGCTTTAAGCGTAAAAAAATAATTTAGTAATTAGAAATTTAATAGGCCTCAGCCTTCATAATAGATTCAAAAAACAAGGCATTTAAATATAACATTCGAGCAAGCACTTTATAAATATAAAAATAGAAAGGTGCGACATAACCACTGCGAGAATAAAACTCGGTCGCATGACAAATAACAACTTCAACAGTTAAATATAATCTGAGGCATCAATCCACTGATGTCAGTACCAGAACTCTAAATCATAACAAGGGAGTGGCTAGATAGTTATTCCAATATTTAGTAACATTCTAAGTAAAGTTCCCACATAAAAATATCATCTGGCCGGATAGATAAGCCCACTAAAACATGATAAATAACTGCCAATTCTAATACTAAACCTAATTATAAGTGGAACAAATAATTAGGAGCCCACACAAATCTGACATCTAGCAAAACTCTGCGTCTAATCATACAAACATTCAAATAATACTAACTGTAACTTATTCAAAATAGGCCTGCTCTCGAGAAGCGGATACATCATTGTAGGCGCCCAAGTTGCGCACATCAAGGAAATTAAAATATCTAACCTATCACAAAAACAATTTGATATGATTAATATTGCTCACAACATTATATATGAAATTTAAATTTTAACTAACTTGTCCAAATAAGAACTTCATATATATATATATTCAGCAATTTAAATTGTACATAAGTTGAAGAGTTGCCAAAAATATAATTTTATAAAAAAAAATATAAATAAATATGCTGAAAGAGAATTTTAGCTTACATATTGCGTCAGTTAGCCCCTACAATCAGACAAACTTTAAAGATTGATTTACAATCGTGATCACAGTCTTGTAAACAGTTTCATTTCAGTGGGGAAAAATGGTGGGGGTTATACATGTGACAAAGATCACTTGATGCACTAACCATTAACGATTCACAGTAATATTTCTCGCTGACCCATGTGCACATAACCATTTTTTCGTCGACTCGTGGTGGGGAGCACAGAAAGGAGGAATCATGAAAGATTTCCCCTCAGTTTGCACGCTTGTGCAATGTTCTGAACTGGGGAAGATCTATCTGGTGATGTTTCATGAAAATAGCCAAGAAATATTCTATTGTTTTTCTGTACAAACATTCCACTCGGGAGGAATGTTCGATCCAGACATGGTGCGAGAGGACAAAGTCCAACTCAGTCAGGCTGGTTGAATTGGGTGAGTTACTCTAGTTGTATGGTGATGGGGATATATTGACAAATTGGACCATCACAACGTTACATATTTATTTATATTTTTATTAAAATATACAAAATGGATAGTTTTTTAATTATGTACGTTATGAAAAATTATCACACATAAATGCCTCATAATTTCGGCTTCAAAAAGACGATGTCTTTACACAGTATTTCCCATAACAACTGTCAATGTTTCTTTCTTGCTCTGGTGGTTAGATTTCTGCACATATTTTGTCCTTTAGATGCTGGATTATCTGAGGCTGGTTGACATACACCCACTCCTTTATGAAATACTAAAAAAATCGTCGGATGCTGTCAAATCCAATGAATATAGTAGCTCGCTAAATTATTCGCTCACCAAAAATTTGCCTTAGGAGCTACATTGTGGCTCGGCCCATCTCAGGCTTGTCTTCCATCGTAGGACACACATATAACTTTCAAGCATGGCTCAATATCGCTCGCCATTGACCATTGCTACATTGCCATCTTCATTTTCAAGAAAGTAAGATCCAACGAGACTCGCTCACATAAAACCACACCAAACCATGCATCTGAGGGGAACAATTGATGCCAGTGAATAGCTTTAGTATTCTTAGTACCCTAAATTAACGAATTAATTCAGTTGTAAATGAGCTTCATTGCTCATAATCGGCTATGAATAAATTTCTTTTCTTTTGTGTCCAACTCTTAAAAGCAGACTGCATAATTTAGACGTTGCCGATAGTTTACCGGTTTCAACTACTGCACCAATTGCATTGCTACATTTATAAGTCTTTTCTCAAAATGTTTTGCAGCTACGTTCTACAATTTTTGTTCATTGCTTTGTTGTGAATTTTTCCATTATCAATCTAAAATATGTTCTTCTATATTCTGAAACAAAATAAAAAATATATCTACAAACAAAAGAGTTATTAATTTTTTCCACTCTTTCGTGGCTAATGGGCAATCCTGTATTTTTTTAATACACTGCATTGAGTTAACCCTCAGGGACCTGAAAATTCTGTTTGTCATTCGTCTCACTTCCATTGGACCTGCTCTTGACACAGTAAAAAGTCTTACACTTTTATCAGATTCTAGTGAATCTATATTGCTATTGCTTGTTATTGGTACTTGATGTAACTTATGCAGTTTGAGGGAGGTTGGTTAAATGGTTGGCGGACATGCATCTTATAAAAAGAGTCCAATCTTGACACACAGGGCTTGTCCCTAATAATCATTCAGTATGTTATATTCCTGAATGTAATAGATACTAATAGGTCATTTCCAGGGCGGGTTCTTGGGCCTATGTGAGCGATGCATCCAGAGGGGGCCCCCATGGATCAAGGGCCCCAAATCCAGCCCATTTCATTTAATTGTTTAAATAAAAAATAATAAGTATTAGAACAGTAAAATAAAAATTATTTACAACATCACCAGCTGTTCAATTAGTGTTTGTTAGTTCCC
>CABFWB010000589.1:250385-264186 GCA_902151455.1 Timema bartmani
CACACACACACACACACACACACACACACACACACACACACACACACACACACACACACACACACACACATTAGGAAATTATGTATAGAAATACAAGTTAATATGTACATTTTATATACAGTACTTAAAAATGTTTGACACAGAATTTTTTTTTAATAGACCTTTTTGCATTCCCTATTAAAAAACTAACATTCATCTCCCATCATGGCAGTGTCTCAGTGACTTTGATAACTCTTTTCCATCATGGATATGTCCTGATGAAAGCGTTCTCATTGCTCATCACTCACAGCTCACCTGTCAGTTCAGTATCCTGTCTCAAATACATCGTATCGCAGAAGTTTCCTTATTTCAGGAGAAATTAAAATTATTTCAGTTTAGCATCTGTCATATTGAGAAAAACTTCTGTGAGATTGGGGAATCCACTTCCTATTTTATCTTAGGCCTTATCAAAATTTTTCATTAAACCAAGATATATATGTAAAGGGGGAAGAAAAACATTTTATGGTTCAACCAGTGGTGGAACATATTTACATTACTTCTCCCGGGTAAATATTAACTTCTATTTTCCCATTGTTGCACAATATAATGATATTCTGTTTCCAGACAGTCCCGCAAACATAAGAAACTATATTTGTGAAACCTCCTGTAGACCTGTAAGTATTCTAAAAGCCTTAAGATCACCACAGACATTCTAAGAGTAGTCTTGGTACTATACAGTAGTCAGAATCTTCAACATACTTTCACACGTTTATTTCAAGCCAGTGACATGAAGTAGAGGAATTGATAGATATTTATTTCTGTTATGCACCAAACCCCAGTTTTGACACTATTCACCAATATTGTAACCAAAATACTAAGGCAATACACATGTATTGATGCTCAAGATTTACTTTCTCAGCGTTTTCATTGTGAACTTTTCACACATGCATAAGAAATCGCCAAAGTTATTACAACACTTCCTTTGCTTTGGCATTGTAACAATACAATGGTGGGCTGAACGCAGTGGACAAGAACACACTATAAATAAATACAATCAACTGCTAATGTCATAGTTGTTCTCCTACAACTGAAATAGCAATTGTGTGAATATATATCAATACAGCAACGATACACTACGAGACACTTCTACCATCTATGAGCAAATACGAAAAATATTTGGTTATTTATATATTGTAATTAATACTGTCATGTTTTATTAAAGTTACTTATGTTTGCTTCCAATGACTATACTGGTTTTCATATGACAGATCAGGGCCATATTCCCTTCTCTAAATATTATTAAGATACATGTACTTAGCATAAGCACAAACATCTATATACACAAAAATTGTAATGTGATGTGAAATTTGTATTGTCATTTCTGAGATTGTAGCGTGAACTTCTCACTCATGGACAAACTAAATCCTCTGGAGGATCTTTGCTAACACGGAACACACAACGGACTGTAGAAAATGGGAATGAGTGGAAGAAGGGCAACTCACCTTCACCCGATCTGTCTTGATCGGTCAATACACTTCTTAAAAATGAAACCCTTCCATTTTTAAGTTCATGGAACTTCATCTCACACTAACATCGCTATCGACTAACTAGAGGATCATATTACTTATCAAAGAGTTCAAACTACAGTATTATGTAACTTATCTATGACTTTAAACCAAGAAACACATTGCTTATGTAAGACTCGAAACTAGATTATCATATTGCATAACTGGGATTGAAATATCATCTAATCTACTACAATTTGACAAACTATTCTCTGTCATTTCATTAGAAATATTCTCTAAGAATTCTATAAAGAAAATATTATTAGTGTTGTATTGATGAGTGCTTTGTGGTCAATCTGTACAAAGAGAAACAATGAGGTTAGCCTATATAGGGAGCCTGATGGCCTCTAGTCTAATTGGAAACTCACACTGGTTCTACTTGTGGATTATACAAATTATTCATTGAATTAAACAAAGACTTTGATGAACTTGGGAATATTAATCAATCATAAACAATAAATACACTTATTTTAAATAATGCCCTTTAATTACTTTGTGAATATTACTCTTAACACTGTATCAGGAACTATTATTAACAATTTACTGGTTTAGGGTTTTCTAATTCTAATTTTTTTTAAATTTACTTTCCCCTTATTTTTCTTAATTTTCTTCATTTATAGGAAGCATTGCTTTCCTTGAGTAAACACCACTGAAGCATCTAATGTTTCTTTAAAACTTGAATTAGTTTTTAATTTGTTTTAAAATCACTCATCCGAATTACAAGCTCCTTTTTATTGTTTTAACAAATAAAACATGATCATTATTTATGGTATTGTGTATGTTTATTCAAGACAACCAGCGTCAGAGATTTTTATGGAACTTGTGTTGACCTATCAAGAGCTAGAAAAGGCTGAAAAGATTGCTGTGATGTTTGGTTTGAATCTTCAAGAGTTACTTGAGCTAGCTGGGGACCTTAAACTAGCAGCTGAGGAGTTTCCTCAAGCCATCACTCTTTACAAATTATCACGAGTAAGTAAGCATTTCTCATTCTCTCTCAAGGTAGGACATTTCTGATGAATTACCTTAAGCTTGGCCCTCTTCATACCATATCCTTAGATTACTTGTTAATAACTCAAAACTATTGGTAAAATATTTAGCAATAAAAATGAATATTTTTTTTTTTACCAAACTTACTCTTTTTTACAACTTTAGCCTAAATCACTTCTTAAAAAGTATTTGTTTTTATTTATAAATGTTAATTTTAGACTATTTCTAGTGCCATGGTATTTGTATTTACTATATTTAAGTCTTTGTCAGTGCTTTTGTTACTTTTGTTACTGTACTGTTGTTAATGGGAAGCCTTTTTTATGGTGACATCGAAACGAGACAGAAATTTGCTGTACAAAATCTAAACCAAATTTTATGAATGTATCTTGATTGTATATGATAAATTTGTGCATTTTTATCACATATTTCAATAGCTTTCTTTAATTTTTAAATGTTTTATTTTATATTTATTAAAATGTTTAAAAATTTAACAACGTTAAAGTAAAGTATTTATTCATCTAATGAGATAATTAGTGATGTAGATCATTTTAAATAGTCAATAGGCTTGAGCAGTGGTTCCCAAACTTTTTTCTCTGAGCCGCACGTTCAGAATGAAAATTTTCTCGCTCCACACTGAGCTTTTTTATTGATAAGAAATACCTTCAAAAACAAAAAATCAACTCCTAGCATTACTTTATTCTTAACATAGAACACAACTACTTTATAATATTATCATGAGACATCCAGATAGTGTAAAACAAAGCAGTTAGGTACATAAATTCATCTAATGTCAGATCAAAGCAGTAGAAATTCGCAAAGGGATCTCTAACCCAATCGAATATTTCTTTAGACAACGATAAGAAGTAATGATCAATTTTTTCTATCAGTGTTGCAATATGATGTTGTATGAGGCCTTACAATTCATTGCTCATTTTAAAACTTTTTACTAGTGGAAACATTTCAAGGCTATGTTGCATTGCTCTTTCGAGCCAGAAATGAAGCTTTTTTTTAATGCATTTAATTTGTCTGTAGTTGTGAGGATATTGTCATCACGGCCTTGCATACTGGCGTTGAGCACATTCAAACGGGAAAAGATATCGGACAAATAAGTCAGCTTTGTACATCAATCATTTTCATCCAGATGTTGGTATAATGGGTTACCTTCTAGCTCCAAAAATGTTCTTAACTCGTTCTTAAGTTCTAATACCCTATTTAAAAAATTTCCGCGAGACAGCCAGCGAACTTCAGTGTGTAGAATTAGGCATTTGTGTTCTGACTCGTCTTTACAGAGTTGAGCAAATAATTGCACCTTTAATAGTTTTGCTTTGATTATTATTAGCAGCGTGTCTTACTATCCGTTCGGGCTGTACGCACTTACGTTAGGGTGATTGTGAGATGAAATGGAGGACCTACAGTTTAACGTGGAATCCGAACCACGGTGGAGGCCTGGCATTCCACATGGAGGCCTGGCATTCCACACATTCACAAGTTGTGATTAATACACGTCATGTCAGAGGTGAAGGAAGGGTTTGGCAATCATATAAATCTGTGCTGGGACCGAGGATTGAACCCCTGATCCCCAGCACAGAAGTCCGACACCTTACCCCTAGAACGCCAGGTCACCTTTTTTTTTTGCTTTGATGAAGTTGACAATAAGCACACCCTGATCTAGAACCATCTTCAAATCAGCTACAAAGGTCTTGCTGACTAATGCCTTTCTGTGCAGAAAACAGTGAGTTGTTATTGCATCTGGATTATCTGTTTGATTAGTCACACGAAGACTCTCACATTCCCTATCATGGATGAGGCTCCGTCCGTACCGATTCTAATACAAGAATCCCATGAAATCTTAACTTTTTCCCAATAATCAGACAAGATTTGAAAAATATCTTGTCCTCTGGTATGCTTATCAAGTTCCTTACAACATAAAAACTGTGTGATTATTTCATCATTGTGAATGCATCTGATCAAAGCAAGCAATTGTGCTTTTCATGTCGGTCAATTCATCAGCTTGAATGGCAAATTCAGATTTCTTAATACTTTTGGAAACATGCTTCTTATTATTAGCTGATATATCAACTATTCTTCTGCGAATTGAATTATCAGACACAGGAATTTTCATAACGTCTCGCTCAGTATCTTCACTAAACAAAGTTTTCACAATCAAGCATCTTTCTGGAAGAATTAATTTTTCAGCTATTGTATGTGGTTTTGTTTGTTGAGCAATCAATTCAGCCACTTGGTAAGATACAATCTACATCTTATCTGAAACTGACATTAGTTTTTCAAAAGATAATCGTTGGAATTTCTGTTATTTCAAAATTTTTTCAAAATATTGAACATCCTTGTTTTACAGATTTCTATGTTTTGACAACCGATATCTTTTCACCTTGCTTGGGACCATATTGGCATTGGAAAGCTCCTCACCACAGTTCATACATAAAGGCTGAGGGACGTTTTTATCTCCAGTCCTTGTGAAACAAAGGCTCAGATAGCTATCCATATATTGTCGACAAACTTTCTTTTTTGGGGGTTTGCTTGGTCCTGATACTGGTATCAAATTTGAGGAGTCTTCATCAGCACACTGTTCAATCTGCTGGTACGGTTTTGAAGACGACGATTCTGGATCCCAACGTGGACTGGGACAATCTTCATCCTCACTCAATGCTCTTGCTTTTACTTTGGATAAATATCAATCTATATGATCTGAAAACCACAACAAAAGTTATTTTATTTTTAATATTAAATATACATCTTACAAATAAACTCAATAATACACTATAATATTTAGCCCTGCACTTAGCACAAAGGGATAATATGATACCAATTTAAAAAGGTTTAAACACATTTTAAATAGTATATTGATAATTTACATTAAAATCATTTTGTAATACAATTCTAATCTTGCACCCTGCCCGCGGGCTTATTCTTTCACTAGAACAACCTAAGCCCCTAATTATCTATCTCGGGCAGTCAGNAATCTATTTTGTATAAAATAAATAATATAATAGTTGAATAAACTTTGTAAGCTTCTGGATGACTCTACAGGTTTCCATACATATTGGACAATCTTATTGAAAGGGTAAACAATTATATTAAAATTATTGTGATTCCAGAGGACCAATTTTATTTATAAAAACAAAGGATGAGTTGAGATCCATTCGATAAGATATTCTGTATAAAAGCCTACCTTTTGAAGAGGTTGAGAGATGGAAGATGAAGATTTTGTGGGGATGGTCGTGTTGTGTGATCTTCTTATCTATGCAACGAGAGAATCATTTCTTAATTACTTATGATATGTTTAGTAGGCCTAACATTGTTAAAAATACATTATTAATAAATACAAATGATTTAACCAAATCAATACATAAATATCACTCCACGATATCAATCACTGCAAACATTAGCGAGAAGATGTGTTGAGACTACACTGGATAATGTTACGAGAGAGATATAGTGTCACAAAGATGTAGCCTGTTGTTAGAGACGCTAAAATCACACTAAAATTAGGATGGGAACAACTAGTAACATAGCGGGTGGGTGTCCTGAAGAGGATGGTGGGTTCGAAGAAATTTGCAGCCACGCGAGAGCCAATAGGAGTAAATGAGGGAGGGAAATAACCTGTTAACGGTAACTGCCAACATGTAACGTTTTATGTAACTTCAGCAAAAAAAAGTGATATTCAACACATAATATATTTCCCATTTTATTTCACATGTAACAAAATAAATATCAAAATTACCTTAATTTTTATTTTTGATGTAAGAATTTTTTGAAATTGTTTCTGAATCCTTGATTGTCTATGAGTCTTCCCACCACACCAGCCATCCTCTTGCGCCGCACCAGTGTGGTGCACCACACCATTTGGGAACCACTTTATTATAAGGAAAGTTTAATCCATGTCATTTACATTAATCAAATATTTTGTTTTCATATTCATAATATTGGTTAAAAAGATTCACTCTCTATTAAAGACTTAGGAGTAAAATCCAGCAAAATATTTATTTTGTTATACATGTGATTGTTTTAGTTGGGTCTAGTTTAATCTCTATTATTTTGGAACTTTTCAAATATAGTGGTGATAAATTTTATTGTGGAATTGGTGAAACAAAGTGGAGATAGATTTTATTGTGGAATTGGTGAAGCTGATTATAGATACAATGTAATGTTATAATTTTTCCACCTCTTCTAATTAGTTTATATTTACTACGTTTAGCATAGATAGTTTACTAAATGATGATAAATTCCTCTTTCTTCTAGAAGATACTATTTAAAGTCATTGCAACGTTGTGTTGCCTCACTCTTGTTACTGACAAACAAATTCGTTCATTGAAAGAAATGACATGTCATTGCGTAAAGAAACTTCCAGAAGGTAATAATACTGTCCAAGGTGGTTTTAAATAATATTACCTATATATAATTCTCCTCACAAACATCACACAAGGAGAACATGTCACTATATCACTGAAGAATTATATTTTAATTCAATAATCAAATTTCTCGTTTCACAAACTCCAAACGGGCAAAACATGCTGGCATATCAATAGGATATTTTATTTTGATTTAATATATAACTAAGACAGACTTGTTTTTCTGCTTTCAAACGGGCTGCATCCGGGCAATATGTGGGCAATGTGCTTGTTGCTGTGTTGTTGAAATACTTTTTATCTATCGCTATTCCTCCGCAATATAATATAAATACTTTAAAGTGAGTTTGATATCAGACAGTATTCTTTTTATCAACAGCGTATGAAACATAAATACATTATTATTAATAATTTAACTAATCTTTTAATTAAATTCAAACTATTCACCTAGTAAACCCATGGGTGAAGTTTACAACATGTCACCCAACTTGGAGGCATTGCTGCAAATAATTCCAATTATTAATACCGCCGAATGCGATCTTTACACCATGGCTCCAAACAGGGTGGCTTTATCACATATTCAGTAACTGACAACCTTACAACTTATTTTTTGAATTAGTGGAACAGAGGTGATACATCTTATTGCATTGTGAAAATAACAACATTTATTTTAAATAATCATATTTTAAAGTTAATGTAATTATATTTAAATTCCATTATTTCTTTCTTGTGCTTTCTCAAACAATTTTAGAAACATAATAATTAGAACAATATAATTTAATCAACTACCATAGTTAATGAACTACCTTTAGTGAACAAATTATATACATACATATTAATTAACTTTATCAAAGTTATTTGAATTAAGTTTTTATGCAGCTCTAAAACACAATTTTGAAATAATCTTACTTTCAGGAAGAATTAAGATCATCCCAATTTATTTTTGATTAGTCTTCTCTGTTGTATTGATAAAATTAATTAACTTTACACTAAACATGCTATATTTTATAGTGACACTGAGTGTCACAATTTTATCCCCACTCCTACCTTGTTGAGTGTCAGTCATGGTGCAGCCAAGGTCGGTTCGTGGCCTACCCGAGTGAATGTGAACTGGAGAGAAGGGTGTAATATCGAGGACTTAAAAGTGGATCTCGGAGTGAGCACCTCAATCATGATATTGAATCAGTCACGTTCACTATGTTAATAACTAAGCAAACGAAGCATATGGTAGTGTACGTAATTGATATTGTTTTGAAGAACTCCCTCCAAGGACGAGGTTCACGGACCTGGGGGTATACATAGGCCCATCACCATGGTGTGGTGGCCCTTGGGAGGCACCCCTGGCTTGGAAGAGGCAAAAATAGTCGAGGCAAGTCAAGGGACTCATTGGAGAGTTTCATGGCAGCAGCGTTTCAACATCCTGGTGGATTTATTCACCATTCATATGACACAGCTGTCCAACAACATGGTTCGGGAGTATGCCCTATTCAACCACATCGAAGTAGGAGTGGATGGATCTGTTTCTGTGAACACAAAGTTACGGTGAATATCATAACTACACAAACATCCAGGAATGGTTCTCAGGGCAATCTTCATCAGGAAAATCATAGCTTCACCGTTCTTCATCTGTCAGCTAGGTAATAAAATTGGTCTGGGATTCACTTGAAACAGGAACAATTTTATGTTAGCTGAATAATTACTGCAATAATCAGAAATTTCAGAGTTGATCCGGGGATGATCAGGTTTGTTTTGTGTTACGTGACATAATCTAGTAGGCTAACTATTGTGGCTAATTTCACAAGTACAGTAATTGTTGTGAAAGGAAAGGAAAGAATTGTCCTGTCATGATACAAACAATTGATGTTGTATAATCTAATATTTGAATCATGGATAGCCGTAGGTTGGAGGCGAATGAATTGGAATATGATATAAGGATAAGTGAATAGGCCTAGAATCAACGGTGGAGGGAATATGACAATAGCGTTACAAACTATGAGAAAGTGAAAGGGAAATGGTGGAGGGGCTATGCCTGGTTGATCCAGGCAAGTATCCGCCATTTGACACAGAGCTACCCATCATACAATGAAAACTTATTCAGCTTTTTCAGTGTGTTATTGAATCCGAAGATCCCTCCTTTTTTCAAATAAATAAATTTCAAGTTAAATTTGGACACATTCATCAAAGATTAAATACATTCCGATGATACCGGGAGCAATGAACTAGTCTACAAGATCAAGGGTAGATTCATCCAACCATAGAATATGTCAGGAAAATTAACAGAGCCAAATAAGGACTGGGAATCTCCCATTTCCACTTATCAAACGTTTGTTTTTCCAAAGTTAGAAGAAGTAGTTAAACCTCCAGCTACTAGTAATATTCAAACCCACCAAGATCAGTTTCAGAAACCAATAGGTTGCATGGAGAATCTACTCCCAGAGACAAATAGGGTAGTAAGTCAAACTGTCATAATATGGACATATTGGTTTTAAACATTGTAAGAAAGTGGAATTTTAAATTTCAAGAGCACTTCAACCCAGTGGAGTTCCTGGAAAGATGGGTGGAACAAAAAACCGCTTGTGCTTTAACTGATGTGAAAGGAAAGGAAAGAATTGTCCTGTCATGATACAAACAATTGATGTTGTATAATCTAATATTTGAATCATGGATAGCCGTAGGTTGGAGGCGAATGAATTGGAATATGATATAAGGATAAGTGAATAGGCCTAGAATCAACGGTGGAGGGAATATGACAATAGCGTTACAAACTATGAGAAAGTGAAAGGGAAATGGTGGAGGGGCTATGCCTGGTTGATCCAGGCAAGTATCCGCCATTTGACACAGAGCTACCCATCATACAATGAAAACTTATTCAGCTTTTTCAGTGTGTTATTGAATCCGAAGATCCCTCCTTTTTTCAAATAAATAAATTTCAAGTTAAATTTGGACACATTCATCAAAGATTAAATACATTCCGATGATACCGGGAGCAATGAACTAGTCTACAAGATCAAGGGTAGATTCATCCAACCATAGAATATGTCAGGAAAATTAACAGAGCCAAATAAGGACTGGGAATCTCCCATTTCCACTTATCAAACGTTTGTTTTTCCAAAGTTAGAAGAAGTAGTTAAACCTCCAGCTACTAGTAATATTCAAACCCACCAAGATCAGTTTCAGAAACCAATAGGTTGCATGGAGAATCTACTCCCAGAGACAAATAGGGTAGTAAGTCAAACTGTCATAATATGGACATATTGGTTTTAAACATTGTAAGAAAGTGGAATTTTAAATTTCAAGAGCACTTCAACCCAGTGGAGTTCCTGGAAAGATGGGTGGAACAAAAAACCGCTTGTGCTTTAACTGCCAGGGAGATTCTTACCGGTCTACCAGAACTGTTTGAGGGAACCTAGAGGGACTGGCCAGAGTAGGGTGATTTCATCAACAGTTTTAAACTCAGTTTTGTCCACATAGAATATTCTGAGGAGTTAGAGGACCAGATCAGAAATGACAAACAAAAACACGAGGAATCAGTCACTGACTATTTCACTATGTTGCAGACTTTCATTTGGCTCCATGAAAAATATTCTCCAGAGTAGGAGCAGAAACCTTAAATCAGAAATAAAACTTGGGATCCCCAGAGAAAGCATGTGTTCTTTGGAGGAGTTACAAAAAAGCTGCTTCCTCTGCAAATCTTCATTACACTTAATTAGACAATGACCTAGTCATAAGGGGATTGAGTACTCCTATAGTTAGCTCAAAAATCTCCAAAATTTCGAGGACGAGTTCCAAACTTGTTGGGGTAAAGGACAAAGGTTGTCAAACGGGAGACACTTTCCTTATTGGACACAGGATCTATGCATAGCCTAATTGTGGAGAAATTACTCTTAACAACTGGAGAGCACAGCAACCATTAAACAAAGAGTAAATTGTAATATTACTTGCGAGAACGCTGACGGGAGAACTATAAACATTAAATTCAAAGTCATAATGTTTGTTAAGATTGCCAGGTTCTCATGGCCAACATGGTTTTAGTTAGCACCCAACTTAAGTGTTGAGGTCATTCTTGGTAGAGAATTATTGATTATGTCCAAAATGTGCATAGGGAGAAAATACATCAACTTACTAAGGAGTCTGAAGCCGAGGTCACACAGATGTTCTAACATGCAACATCAAATTGTTGGACAAAGATCCTGTTAGATCCCGACTCTCTATACCCCCCCTCTCTTCTTCCCCTCCCGTTTGGGTAGGCTGTAACCTCATTTTATCAATTGTATGGGACAATAAAGTGTTGTGGTTAAAAGTGGTTTTTTTTGGGCTTCTCAAAAAAAAATTGTTTCCTTTGGAATTTTTGTCCACCTTTGTACTACATTGTAGATGTGGGCTGGAAGGCCCAGAGGTCTTGATTACTGTAGCTATCCTTTCTTTTCCTTTGCTAGCTTCTTTCCTCTCCTTCTTTGAGACTAAAGTTTAGTTCTTTGTCTAAGAAACTTCAGCTTGTTTTGGTCATGTGTTAATTAGATAAAAGAGGAAGGAGAGCTTTTTATATCTTAATATAATATGATGATTTTATATAAAAAAGTAAGATGTTTGTTAGTTATGTGAGAAGGGTGTGTGGTTTGCAACAATATTATTAGTATGTTAATTACTTCTTAGGGTTTGTTATATTTAACAGTGTTTTTACAATTTGTGTAGTTAGATAGTCTATGGGGGTTTGAAATGAGAATTGTTTTCATTATGAAGGGGAGATTTGAGGAATTGAACCCTGTCCTTTCGAGGAAATATTTCATTTTATTAGGATAATTCATTAGGATGAGTCTTTTGAAGGTTTTGTGGAAGAGATTGTCCTTTTGATAGTTGTAATTGTTTACTGGTCATCCTTCTTTGGTTATTAGGCCAGGGAAAATCTGTGTTTTAATGTAATTTGTTGGTTCATATGTAGGGTATCAGTGTATACCACATATTAGGTCAATCCTATTCAGGGTTTGCCATAGTGGGTCCAACCTGAAAAAAACAAACACTCGGGTGTTTTCTTAAATGAGACAGCGAACACCTCTATTTCCACTGTGTTTAGTGGCAGCAAGATATCTGGAAGCATATAATATTTACTTGCCATCTTGCATTAAAGTGGTGCCTAGGGCATACTGACTGCTGTCAGCATTTATGTCAATGGGCTTGGAGGGCTTAAACAGGGTTGGCAAAGCATTATCTGCTATAGACTTTTTTAAAAGCTCTAATTGCCTACTGTGGGAAGATTTCCAAGACCACTCACAATTTTTTTTACATAATTTCACTGAATGAGGTGCAAATATCCGACAGGTGGAGTACGATGATCTTAGGTAATTGACTGTTCCTAAAATACATTCCAGAGTCAGCCATGAAGCAGGTACTTTGATGTCCTGAACAGCCTAGACCCTAGTCTTATCAGGACGAATTCCATCCTTATCAACTTCCAAACTCAAGAAATTTAACTTTATTCACAAAGAATTGAACTTTCTCTGGGTTGAATGTTATGTTGTTTTTATGTGCAAACTGAATAACTTGTTGAACTATTTCCTATAACCCTTCCACTGTGTCAGCTCCACATAGAACATCATACATACATAGAACATACTCCCACAATGTTCTCAAAGTATTTTTGATTTTTTTTTTGGAAGTACTCAGGAAGCACGCTTAGCCCAAATAAGGCGCATAAAAACATGTAGCACCCAAAGGGTGTGTGCTGAATATACAGAGAATGGAGGATTCCTTACTCATTTTAAATTGGTAAAACCCATCTTTTAAATAAAAAATGCAAATCTATTTTTTATTTACCATTTTTAATTTATCTACTCAAGAGTGGGAATCATCAACACATACTCCTGGAGAAGTGGGAATCAACACATACTTCTGGAGAAGGGGGAATCGACACATACTCCTGGAGAAGTGGGAATAAACACATACTTCTGGAGAAGTGGGAATCAACTCATACTCTTGGAGAAGTGGGAATCAACACATACTCCTGGAGAAGTGGGAAATCAACTCATACTCCTGGAGAAGTGGGAATCAACTCATACTCCCAGAGAAGTGGGAATCAACACATACTCCTGGAGAAGTGGGAATCAACACATACTTCTGGAGAAGTGGGAATCAACACATACTTCTGGAGAAGTGGGAATCAACTCATACTCTTGGAGAAGTGGGAATCAACACATACTCCTGGAGAAGTGGGAAATCAACTCATACTCCCAGAGAAGTGGGAATCAACACATACTCCTGGAGAAGTGGGAATTGACACATAATCCCGGGCCAAATGTTCACTGATATTCCTAGGATTAATGCACAGCCTTAGACCTCTGTTCTATGTTCTTCAACAATTACCGAACTGTTTACCTTTTCACCAGCCTCACATCATCCATTAATGCCACGCTGTTCAAGATCATCTAAATGTACTCTAAGCTACTCTTGCGAGCTGGGCTAATTTTAGTCACAGGACTTGTTTTAAATTTTAAATCAATAATTTTTGGGAAACTTCTAAGGCCAGTAAAAAACATCTTAGTTTGATGCCCAAACATTTTAAAAATTGAATTTATTTTGAGCACTGAAGGCCCCAACAAAAATATTTGTAGTAAGATTAAGACACACACAAGTTGAAAGGCTAATTAGGGGTACACCCTTAACTGAATTTACAATGGTGAACACCAAGCTGTGTTTTGTCTTCATAGACAACCGCAAGGCAAATCTCACCAACAGGTTCTATTGCAAAACCCCCAAAAGCTTTAATATGGGTTTTAGAAGCATTTAGCTTAGAACTATAGTCTAGTCCGATGGACTGTAATGACCTTAAAGGAATAATGTTGACTTCTGTCCCTGTGTCCAATTTGGGAATTACAGGTGTGCAGTTAATTAGCAATGATACACATCAAG
>CABFWB010000590.1:0-26407 GCA_902151455.1 Timema bartmani
TTTAGTCTTTTGTTAGGTTGTTGAATTTTTCTTTTAAATTAAATTTCAAACAATGTAAACTGAGTACGCTATGTCAGAGGTCAGTAAAAAAATCCTATCCACTGATACCTTATTCATCGCTGTAGGCTTTGTATTAGTTGAGATAAAGGGATGTTGATAACAGAAATAATATATAGGATAGTAAGACTTCAATTAGTTTGATAGTACATAGTTTGTAAACGATAAAGTGACATAGCTGACGGTGTATGCCAAAAGTCGGCATCGATCACCTCAAAAGGTCACATGTGCCCTAAAGTCACAGGTTTCCCATCCCTGGTCTAGTGGAATCAGGGTAAGAAGATAGCTTTAAAATAAATTAGTAGAAGATCTCTAACTATCGAAACAATTAAATCATATACATTGTATTATATTATCTACATCCAACCCGCTTTGGTAGTCACAGGGTCTAAGGCGCTACCCTCGTAACAGGATAGATTGCCGATAACGGATATAAAAAGGTTCAAAACTAGGTCAGGGCAACTAAGAATGATTTTTCCAAATTTGTTTTACACTTTCCCACCGTGCAAATGTGGGTACAATTCTTTTAAATTCAACCTTACTTATCCTTAATACACTAGCATAATTAGTATAGGGGCATACAACCCAAAAAGGTGCTAAAATAATAAATAAGTAATAAGGTGTTGGTAAAAATCAGTCGTGAACAACTTATTAATGATGTAAACTTTAAATAAATGAGTGTGCTGGGGGTCCGGGGTTCAATCCTCGGTCCCGGCACAGATTTATCTGATTGCCAAAACCCTTCCTTCCCCTCTGACAAGGCGTGTATTAATCACAACTTGTGAATGTGTGGAGTTCCAGTCCTCCACCGTGGTTCGGATTCCACGTAAAACTGTAAGTCCTCCATTTCATCTCACAATCACCCTACCATTACACATTAGCGTAAGTCCGTACAACCCAAACGGGTAGTAAGACGCAGTGATAATAATAATAATTATTATAGTTATAATGTAATAAATGATTGATGACACAAAATGATTTATGCACTATTCACATCACTGCACACGTGGTCTCAAATTTAAGCACGTCTTATCTGCTTTGCGAGAGATATAAAGGCCGAGCTTTGAATCCAAACGGGTGTAATGAAAGTGGTTTTATAATAAATAATTTCTCTCACTCTCCCTCTACGCATATTCAGATACATTCCCAACAAATTACACCTTACTCATCCATACTCCAATATCGTAGTTAATTGCGTATATCATATATAAGTTGTATTATAATTACTTTGTACGTGGACCTCTGGTTAAAATTGCTCTTAAACTTTATACCACTAAAGATTTGCTGCATACATCTAGGCCTACATATTATAATAATCTGCACCTAAAATAATATATCGAATAATGAGTTTTTAAGGAGAAATATATAAATGTGTTGTATTAAATATCAGAGCTATTATAATTAATAATGACGGTTATAGCCACATCTAAATATCATATTTTTTAAACTAAAATTGACACCTGGATACGGAATCAAACCCATGCTTATTATGTTAATGCTCCGACCACTAAGCTAACCAATAATCGTCCCTTGCCCAGGGTCATTCCTCAATCATTATTTTCAAAGTCGAGTCTGTGATGGACGAGATGGATGTAGCTGACTATTTATGCTCAGTGGTTAGAGCATTGGCGTACTAAGACAAAAGATCCCGGGTTCGATTCCCGTGTTCAGCTGTTATTTATTAATTTAAAGAATATATAAATGTGTGTGTGTGTGTAATTTTAGGTTCACCCTAAGATATCTTCGGGTACCAAAGGCTTAAAACCACTTACATCTTTTTGAAGAAAAAAAACCCATAAATGCATGAAAATATGGACTGTACTAAAAGTATTAACTCTAGTATTATTTCATGTAAATAAATATATAAATTATACGTTTGATAAACGATATTTATGTTATCAATTTTTATTACAATTTTTTTTTGTTCAACTTCCCCCCATTAACCACAAAATTCCTCTGTGACATGAACGAAAACCAAAAACAACCACGCACACTTCAACACTTTACATTAACAACATAGAACCACAAAAACGTCACTTTGTGTATACTAATTTGTTCTGTAATTTGATTTCAAATCGAATTACAATATTATTTTTTTTAGAAGAGCACTTGTTTGTATTAGAACACACAACACTCTCCACCCTTCCCCCGCCCTATATACTATAAATACATGCACGTTCGTATATGTCAAATACTAGGACATTCAGGGCAAAAGAGGAGGGGGAAGGGATTTCGACACTAATTTTGTCAAAAAAAAAGTGCAGAGCAAACTGTCATATCGGAATATCACACACACTCTGCGACAAATTGTCATGGAAACTGTTGGGAAGTTTAAACAAATCTTGTTTTGATAGATTAAATACGACATTTATTATAATTGCTAGTTACAGCTACATCTAGACATCATATAGATGTACATTGAAAAATGATACATGATCACGCGAATAAAACTCGGGAGCTTTGACTTTGTATGTCAATGCTCTGACCACTGAGCTATCAATAAGTCGTCCCATGCCTAGCGTCATTGTTCACTCATAATTTAAGGCAGTTCTGTGTAGAAGTTGTCAGCCACATTATATAAGCGATCGATAAAGGTTGAGATTTAGGGACTTATTTTGTTATCTTATATGGTTCTCTTACATGACTGGATTATTTAGATTCTCAACCACACAAAAAAATTGTGTGTTACATAATCATATTAATATTTATATCTTACATTTCCCGTTTTACAACTAAATAATTCTATTTATTCAAACAGCATTTAGTTATCCAGGTATGCTAAATTTAAATTTAATTTTACACCGAGAAATATTGTTTTCTATTTGCTTAAAGAATTTTAAACCCCATTTCTTGGAACCTATTTTTGAATTTTAAATTTTCCATATTTTTAATGTTTTATTGTTTGGGGTGGTCGTTCTATCGGCTTGGAAGTATTTATATTTTCTAACACACTTAGAATCATTTTCTAGATTAATTTTTGAAATTTCTAGCTTTCCTTCAAATCATATCTTAGTTTTGAACTATTTTTTATACTATTCTAATTATTTTTAAAGTTTATAATTTATATCATAATTAATTAAAGGTGTGTTTTCTATAATTTTGGAAATTATTCTTAATAACACATTTCACTACTTTCTAAGCCACCTCTCATTTAAAAATTTCAAATTTTACAAATTTTGGGCTTTTGATTTGGTTTCTCTACCATCTTGTCAAATTTATATTTATACCACATTGATAAAATAATTGATGGTTTTTTTGTTTTTGAAATTTCTATACCTGACCATTTCTCGATTCCTCATTTTGAATTTTAAATGTTCAATCTCCTCTGGTTATTTGTGTTTGACACTTTATATTAATAAAGTATTTGCATTTTCTACTGAAACATCAAAAAATTATTTTTTTCAGTTTTGTAAATTTTGAGAAAAACCTCTTTACATTTTAGGATTTTTCATTTTTAAATTTACTAATTTTTATATCTTCTTTATGGTTTGGAGTTTTCTTTACTCCTGCCCTGCTGATTTTGATTATCTACCACACTGAATAGTAGTTTATTATTTTAGTTTTGGCAATTTGGAAACCACCTTTCTTCTCCCCCCCATTTCACTATCCCCTACTTATAAAAATGATATATTTAACACTAATTTTGTTAATTGAAGTGTTCCCTCTACATTCCTGAAAAATATTGTTTTCTACCTCCTCTAAATTTTATTATTTTATATTTATATGGCTTCCCTCCTCTATCTTTCATTTGGGTACCAATTAAGGGTCATTTGATTCAAATTTTAAAAAACTGTGGGATCATGTTTAATGGCCTTGAAAACCCCCAGATCTCAAAATTCTTTAAAAATTAAACAGGAAATAGCAATTTTCCATTTTTTTTATGCCATTTAGGTATTTTAAAATTATGTTGTTTTCCAAAAGGCTTGTGTTTGGAGGTGTAAGAAGCCCCCCAAAATTTAATTTAAGCCCGATTGGGCAAACTTGAATTTTTATCCCATTTGACTAGCGCGGGAGGTTTTTGAGGCCTCAGTGTCAGCCCCTTTTTGAATTTTTTGGGCTTAGGTATTTTCACATAACTCTCGGATTTTCAGTAAATTACATTTAAACGCTTTGAAGATGGTTCATCTCTAACATTACAATTTGAAAGTTCTATCAATGACGTTAAATTTCGAATCATTTTGAAAATGTGTATGTATATATCCTAGTTCCAAGAGAATCTAGAACCTTGTTCAGGGTACTGACTGGCAAACTTAATGGGAAGACCTAGACGAAGATGGGAGGATAACACTACAATGGACCTAAAAGAGATAGTGTTTAATGAGGTGGACTGTATAGAGCTAAAGATAGGGATAAATTGTAATAAAGTGGACTGAAGACAGCTAGCTCAAGATAGGGATAGGTGTCTTATTTTTTAAGGGTGGCAATTAACTTTCAAATTTTTAAAGCCGTAGAGTAAGTAAGGTTCCCTTATAAATCTTATAGATTTTTTATAAAAAAAATTTCATAAACAAGACTTTTAATGTAGTAAGCTAAGAGTTCAAGGTTTGATATTACTGCCCATATCACGTTTTTTAACATAAAATAGTTTTTGTATTTTCTACTGAGTCTTAATACCCGTTCCAGGCTATATGCACTTTATTTGCGGTAATACAGTAGTATGCGGAAGAGGAAGGTAGAATGAATAGGAAATGTATTCTCATTTTCATGTAGGAAGTGTGAAGAGACGATATATAAAGAATAACACTCAGTAAATCCAGCCGGGATAAAAATCCCAACTTATCTGTCATTAGATAAATTAAATAAATAAACTATATTGTGAAAATTGAAAAATGACACCTTGACACGGGAGTCAAACTCGTGACCTTTGGCTTAGTACACCAATGCTCTACCACTGAGCTATCCAGGAATCGTCCCTTGCCCAGGGTCATTATTCACTCATATTTTAAGGCAGAGTTTATGATGGACGTGCGGAGATCGTCGGCTACAAGTGTGTGATTATATTAATATCACGAGCTATCAGATAACGCAGTCACCTTCTACTCGGTAGTTGGCTGCCACTTGTACAATTATTATAATTGTAGAGGATTGTATATTCCTGGATAGCTCAGTGGTTAGACCATTAGCGTACTAATCTAAAGGTCCCAAGTTCGATTCCCGTGTCCAGGTTTCATTTTTCAATTTTCAGAATATGATACCTGAATGGAGAACTACTCACTAAAAATCATAAATAATAGCTTCGGCTATTTGATTCTAAAATAGATGAACCTAAAATTTATTCAGAATGTTCAGCAATGCAGGCTGGAATATCTTTATTTGCTATAAAACTCATATTAGAAAAAGGTTTTTTTAAACTTGTAACCGACTTAGCAAATATGGAATGAGACTTTATACAAACTTAATAAGATAAGTGTTAAAGTTCTTACCGTCACTGTGTTTCGAAACAGTGATATTGTCGATCAATTATATTGATATTCTAAATGCCGATTCACAAAGAACGCTAAGCTAAACTATGCTAAGCTAGGCTATGCTAAGCTAGGCTATGCTAAGCTAGGCTATGGCTTGCTACACCACGGTATGTTTTTTTCCGATTTCTGGCCGGGCAATTTTTCCATCTCCCATCTTGAGCCATCTTACGTTGCGCATGCGCATAACGAAACTTGGGATCCGTGTTGAACAGACGCAGTGCTGGTTTGGCGAAAATAACTAAAGAAGTGTTGAAGTTTAGTTTTCAGTTTGTCTCACGTGTATTTAGGTAATATTCTATTTTTGTTTTATATTTAATAAATGTTTGTATATTAAAATGGAAGCGTCAATTGAACAAGTCAAACCTCCACCTCCTAAATTTTCTTCATGTTCCAAAACAACTGCTAATAGCAGCATCTTCTCTTCCTCAGTACTATCATCTTCTCTTCCTCAGTACTATCATCTTCTCTATCCTCAGTACTATCATCTGAACTCAAACAAGACATTTTGGAGAATGTCATCATAGCTAAACTTCACTGGAGCAAGGGGACCTGGTGGTCTAGCGGTAAGGTGTCAATATTCTGTGCTGGGGGTCCTAGGTTCAATCCTTGTTCCCGGCACAGATTTATCTGATTGCCAAACACCTACCTCACCTCTGACAAGACGTGTATTAATCACAACTTGTGAATGTGTGGGAAGTCAGGCCTCCTCCGTGGTTCAGATCCCACGTTAAACTGTAGGTCCTCCATTTCATCTCACAGTCGCCCTACCATTACACATGAGCCCGAACGGTTAGTAAGACGCGGTGCTAATAATAATAATTCACTAGAGCATACAAAAGAAAACTAACACTGAATTCTGGAGAGAAAAGAGGGACTATTGCTTAGCTTTGAATTCTGTGTGTATCTGCCTTAAGACCCTTGCACACACCAACATGTCCTATTCTCTTGAAGGCGGGACCAATTTTTTCTTCCCACAAAACGCGTCAGCCGCGCGATCAGTTTAAGAATGGGGATAGAACATAGAGGAAAATAATTACTTATTATTTTTCTGCACATTACATTACTTAATTGCTGAAAGTGGAGAAATATTGAATCTTGATTCACCCGATTTTTTTTAAAAAGCATGGCGTTTTACTATCCTGTTCGGGCTATACGCTTATGTAATTTTTTTACTATGGAGGTTGTCTACACGTCGTACAAGCAATGAGATAATGTGCTAATAGTGATTAAGTTGTGGAGTTGGGGTGAGTCTTAGCCTAACTTAAGCCTAATCAACCAAACACTGGTGACCGTTTAGATTATTCGCCTTAAGGGAAAGATACACAAGGTATCGGCTGGGGATCGAGCCCAGGACCCCTACGATTGTAGCCAAGTGCACTTACCACTACACCACGGGCCCCGTTAATTATATATTAATTCCTATAATAGTTTTGGATAACGAAGGTTATTTTTATAGGAAGTGTACCCACATTTGCTTGGTGGAAGAGTGAAAACCCATTTTGTAAAAAAAAAACACTCAGGTCACCCGTTCAAGATTTGAAACTTGATCTCCCAGCTATCAGCATTCTAGTTTACTGCGATAGTCGCGCGTTAGATCAAGCTGCCACCGAAGCGGGTCCACCCAATATTTTTCAAGATCAATCAATGAAAGTGTATATTTTGTATTCTCTCAAAAATCCGATCTTTCAACTTCAATATTAATTTTTTTCAAACAAATAAGCCAAATCACACAAATATTTTTCAGTACAAGACAGTACGCTTCTCGGCCCACAGAAAGTCGCATATCGTTTGAAGAGCTCCGGTTGACGGGATGATGCCAATTAGGTCGCTCGAAAATGAGAACCTTCTCCACCACCATTCCTTAAAGGTTCTTCTCAATTTAACCACCCAAAGGTTGGTTTGATGTGACTTAAATCCGTCCGGATTCGCGTATAGACTCAGCCCCCTTCGGCTGGTTAGTGCTGCCTTCACCATCTGGTAAAAATACCATGTACTTAGAGGGATTCAGAGGAAGTTTGGTGGTCCTTTGTTGCTTTCCACACTGAATTAATATGAGCGAGAGCGAAAGAGCCTACAAAATTTTGCCGGTAAAGGTATTGTTAACATAACTTCTAGGTTTTTTTCACATACCACACTTGACATGGGACCGATGGCTTCGCTTACCCCTCCGAAGAAAATTGTGCTACGTATTTTTATCACTCAAGAAAAATACGTCAGCCTGGTCTAGGTTTGAACCCACGAACACCCGGTACTAATGCGAGAACCTTACACTCAACAAACACCGAAACTGATGTCTGAATGTTTACACTTTGACAGACGCAAAGAGGTGGTGACGTGGCAATGGTGGCGTGGTGTAAGAGAACCCGTGGTAGGACATCCCTGTTTCCAATGTGATAATCTATCTCGCATTTTCAACCCCCTTCGGTTGGATGGCATTCTCTCTACGGCCACGAGAGGGTGGATATGGAGTGAATGGGGTAGGAGGGTGTATTCGTGTGGCCTACTAATTTGCTCGTTAATTGAAGCCATACACTTAGTATTTTACACTGTCAGTTTCAAGCAGTAGATAAACAGCTGAGGAACACTAAAGCTTGGAGGAAAAGATAGATATTCGTTGCCATTGCAAATATTATTACATTATTCGATGTGTTTATAAAATAATTCCCTGGTTTTAAAAATTCATATTAAATCCATCAAGTGCAGAAGAATCATTTGGATTATTAATTCGTATGCAGTAAATTACTTACATTTAACTATATGATCTTTTATGATATATATATATTCATTTATGTGACATTTTATATTTTTCGTTATTAAATATACTTTTAAACTCTGTTTTTTTTTATAAATACACTATATTACGTAGAATAATAAATTAGACTAAATTCAATATAAGAATATAATATTATTATATTTTTTAAATATTATCAATAGCCAATTTTATTGTAAGTTTACCCTTGATCATGTAGGTATTCGTGTCCATTCTTGGGCCTCTCGTAACTCAAAATAATTCTCTCAATACATTTTACGGGGTTTGTAATCCCTATAAATATAGAAAACAGTACCATGATGTGACGACTACTTCGAAATGTTTGACTTACCTTAGTTGACTGTTAGCCGACAGTTGAGACGAAATCTTAACGCTCTCAGACAAAATATAACCCCGTAAAAACTTAAGTGAACCCCGTTAATAAAAAATCAATTTTGTGAATTTCTATATGAAAAATAAATTATTTGTACATATTTGCAATCCCACCATCCAGCTTCTACAAGTAGTAAGATGATAAACAGATATACTAAGATATATATCCACGGTAAAAGGGAAATAAGAGGAAAGTCCAATACTAACGTAAATTTAGTTAGTGCTTCCATCTGCTATGTGATTATGAGACCTTATAATGGACCTATAATGGACTTTATATTAAGGCTAACACAGGTCATATTAGAATCAATTTAAAAACGTATTTACTGGGATTATTATTTGATTTGTAATATTAAATTTTTTGTCCAAGAAAATGTATTTAGTGTTACTTTCCCCCTTTCACCCTGCACCCTTATATGGACCGTGGTTCAATATTTTTATTGTGGCCTTTGATTATACCTTTTTATATTAATCTTGTATTGTAGAAATCGTTGAATTATTTTAAAAGTGAAATTAAAATGTTTTTAAGAGTGGAGAGATGTAATCACTTAAATATCTGTACCAAGTTTAAACAACATGACTAGACACATTTTATTTCAAAAAATCATCCCTTCCAACCAAAATATTAATGGACCAGAATCAAATAGCCAAAGTTTTTATTTATGTTTTAGTTTGGGTTACTCCATCTAGATATATTCTGAAAATTTAAAATGATACCTGGTCACGGAAATCCAAATATGATAAATAGATGGAGTAATCCTAACTAAAAGCATAAATAATAGCTTTGTCTATTTGATTCTTAAATATGCAATCCTTTACAATTATAATAATTGTACAAGTGGTAGCAATAAGCCAACTACCGAGTCGAAGGTGGCTGAGTTATTGGATAGCTCGTGATATTAATATAATCACACATTTGTAGCCAACTATTTCCACACGTCTATCATAGACTATGTCTTAAAATATGAGTGAAGAATGACACTGAGCAGGAGATGATTCCTGGATAGCTCAGTGGTTAGATCATTGGCTTACTAAGCCAATGGTTCCGGGTTCGATTTCCGTGTCCAGGCGTCATTTTTCAATTTTCAGAATATTAATGGACAACTTGACAAAATATTGTATTTAATATTAAAGTATGTGATTGAAAGAAAATCTCTGAGAAGAAATCATTTCTTTCTATCCTATATGTCTGCATTGAAGTACAAGACACTATTCTAGTATAAAATAACTTTATTCAAGTCAGCAGCACGATTTCTCTGTATGTAGTTGTTGATTTAATATTCCCATCCATCCATTCCCTCGGTTGAATAGAACCTATTTGTATTTCACAAAGAACCAGTAGGGAATAGATTTAGGTATGATCAAAAATGAAATTCATAAAAGTAGTTTGTGTTTTTTCTGTAGTTGTGTTTGTTTGAATAATAGAATCATTGTTTTCATATATATTTGATATTTAAATAAGTAGGTTGGTACACTCGGTTCACTCTGAATGGTAGGAGTCTTACTTTGAAGGGCTAACACCGGGGGCATAGACAAGTAATAAACAGACTCTCATCATTACGGGAGTTTCACTGCGCTCCTTTTGTTAGCTTGAGTACTTCAACACTGAGCTTCGCTAGTGTCGCTGCTGAGTGATGATAAACTGTAGCGATCCTAGTGGTGAAGCACTCAAGCTGCCAAAAGGAGTGCAACCATTTTAACCTGGAGGTTGATTATCTGGGTATATTATTTGTCTATGACCGGGGGTCACCAATACCCCCTCTCTAACTTTCCCCCCCTCTCGCAGGTATGCGTGCACCCTACGGTTATTTATCATTCGCCCACCAAACAAATAAACAAAAAATGAGTTCCCTTTGAAAGATGAAATTTGATATCGTGAATATCAATATTCCAGCCTCAGTGGTCGCGTGGTGTAAGGCACAACTCTAGTGTTAGACTGTACTTTTGATTATAGGATGATCGGGTTTGATTCCTGGTTTGGTGTTCTGAGGGTAGTTTTTCAAAATGGTTTTACCCTCTCCCTCCACTCAAATATGGGTACACTTACTCTTAAGTTCACACCTCTTTATTTCTAACTCATTAACTTAATAAGTAGTAAAACTTGGTTCTGAAAAAAACAATATCACTATCATAATAATACTTAGCACCACGTCTTACTAACCGTTCGGGTTATACTCTTAAGTACTAATTACAGTAATGGGATAGTAATTGAGAAAGTTGAAAATAAAGGAAGTGAACCTGCATTTTTGAGGAGGGAGAGTGAAAAACCATTTAGGGAAAACCACCCCCATTTCACCCGAGTGAGATTTGACCCTTGATCTCCCCGTCCTTGGTAGTCTAGCTCAACACAAAACTAGCGCCTTAGCTAACTATGCCTAAGAGGTGGGTAGTATCACTATCAAAGAGATTATTGAAACGTGCAAAATGAATGTTTGAGAGTTGGAATTAGAGATTTTTAAAATGTAGGAATTTTTTTTTTATTACCACGTCCTACTACCCGTTCGGGTTATACGTTTTTATACTAATCACGCTAATGGTTTTAGGGATAGTGAAGGTTATATTGAGAGGAAGTGTGCCTTCATTTTCATGGAAAACCATTATGGAAAAGCCACCCTCAAAATATCACACTGAGATTCGAACCTTGATCTCCCCATCATCAACAGTCTAGTCTACTGAAAATAACAACTTATTCCTAAAGACTTGCCAAACAAAACATAATTTCTGGACACAAGTGGACCAATCAAAATTTCCTTTGCTGAAGATCCTAGCAACCAAAACATTAAATCATATTTTTGATCAAATTATCTTTGCGAATCAGCATCCTCCATAGTGAAAATATTGAAAATGAAATTTAGATCTCGCCTTTCCGATACTAATCTAGTTGACTGTTTAAGAACTGCTATGTTAAATTATGATGCGGATTTTTAAAAACTAATCAGTTTAATGCAGTTCTAACCTTCACGTTAAGAATCAAATATAGACATAGTTTTTTTTCTGAATATTTCATTAAAATAATATTTTCTTTGTAAGAAAGCGTGACTTAAATGTTCTGTCAAAATAAATTATCTATATTAACCAACCTATATATGAAAATAAAATAAATAATTACATAATATTCGCCCGCTAAAAAGTCTAGAAATTTAGATGTACCCTTGGTGACAACTAGGCTAACCTATGACCCTATAACATGAACCATGATGTAACTCATCAAGGTAAGCTTTCAGGTTAAACAAAGTGTACCTATATTTTACTTGTGAACAAAATATTTATGCTGAATTTTTTCATTCAAATACTGAATAAAGGTCTACAAAAAAGAATAATAACGGTAATTTAAAAATACGTGCTTCAGTGGCAGAATGGTCTAAGCCGCAGGGATCTTCAAACAAGGGCTAAAGTTTCTCTCTATTGTTGGCTCGCGGGCCGCAACACTGAGCCCATGATATTAGGATTGAACACTTAATATTTTATTTTTGATTCCCGAGTATCTCAGTGGTGATGAGTGAAACCGAACACTCCCGACTATGTTCGAAAACACCCGAAATAGTACTCTCTCCCTTGTCTACAAGAGGAGTCATATGCCGGTGCAAGGTACATTTTACAAAAACGTAATATTTTTCTTCGCGTATGAAGAAACGATATTTTATAAAATAACTTTTAAAAAAAGTATTTAATTTGTGGGTTCTTCTTGAAATAATTTAATATAATTTATGAGATGGTGCTGCAAGTGGCCCGTGGACCATGAGTTGAAGATCCCGGGATCTTTAGGTGTCACGTTTGTGTATTAGACTGGCCTGCAGGAAGATCAGGTTTCGAATCCTGGTTGGATCTACTGAGGGTGTTTTTTTTTCTCTAAATGGGTTCCTACCCTGCTTCTACACATTATGGTAGATTACCTCCTTCTTCATCGTTCCTCATCCCTACCCCATTATAGAGGGTATTATCATGTATGCGTACAATCCGAACAGGTATTAAGACGCGATGATAAGACTATAGTCATAAAAGTTTGTTACAAACGTTTGATATAAGCAAACAATGGCAATTTTAAAAATAAAATAAAAAGCAGGAAGATCAAAACTCTTATTTAATCTAAAAGCAAGCATCAAATACTAGTTAAATATAATTGAATTAAAATTTTAAATGACAAGTATATTAGGGGATCAACTTACAAATTTGATATCATGTTACCTTAACATATTTTACAGCATCCACGTGATGACTCAGCTTTAGAATAGCCCTCTCTCTCTCTCTCTCTTTACCCTTCACCCTTTACTCTTGCACACCTTGTAAGATATTGAAGAACGTGACTTCATTAAGAGAGTAACTACCTTCACCCTCTCCTCCCCCACCTACCCCTTTTCACTTGCATATAGAACACGCCAGAACCTGTTAATTTGGCTACTTTCAAAATCACTAGTAAGCCAGCGGATAAATCCTGAGCTGGAAATATTTCGCACATCAGACGGCGAGAATTAAATGAGGCGGTTTCAAATGCTTTGTAGTTGCCCTCAACATACTCTTTTTTTATTTATTTACGCGTCTTAGCTTTAATTGCTTTGTCAGATACAATAGTAAATTATGGGTTAAAATGTAGTTAATTAATAATTTAAAACAATAATAAAGTTTTTATTTAATTTTGAGAGTGAGTTATTAATTGAATTAAAAGAGACTGGTATGAAGATTTAGGCAAAGATGAGAGGATAGTATTATAAGAAATCTGGATGAGATAGGGTGTAATTAGGTGGTCTAGATAAATCTAGTTTAAGATAGGGATAGGGTGTAATTAGGTGGACTGGATAAATCTAGCTCAAGATAGGGATAGGAGGTAATGAGTTGAACTGGATAGATCTAGTTCAATAAGGGGATAGGGTGTAATAAGCTGGACTGGATATAACTAGATCAAGATAGGGATAGGGTGTAATGAGGTGGACTGGATAAAACTAGCTGCAAATAGGGCAAACTTTAGTAGTGATTTAAGTAAACAAGGACATTACTGAGCCACAGCTTTGATCGGGCTAGTTCACTAATCATACTTAACTTAAGTAAACAGAACATAAAGTCCTATCTCATAAATATCAACATACCAATCATTATTATTTTCTTTATCGTCAGTTCTTACTACCCGCTTGGGTTATACTTTCATGAATTAATCACTCTGGTGATTTAAGGGATTAGGAAGGTTATATTTAATGGAAGTTACCAGTATTTGTGTGGAGTGAGAGTGGAAACCCATTTTGGAAAAACCACCCTCATTATACCTGACCGAGAATCGAACCTCGATCTCCTGTCATCGGTGGTCTATTTTACTAATAGAGTAGAGTAGAGCCACTTAAGCTGGTGTCTCAATTATTAAGTTCACAAATAAGTATTCGCTTCACTTGCATTAAGACTTATTTATTCGGTGTTTTTCAACACCCATCCAAGTTACCCACAACCTAACTCTAATATTTATACACAGTTTGAGGAAAGTAAATTTTAATCATACCCAGTCCAACACCTTAGCTCAGTCAGTAACGTATCTGTCTACTGAGCTAAGAGTCCCAGGTTTGATTCCCAGAATGTTTCAATAATAATGGTGAAATTCGAGTCTCCCCTCTTACAGCAATAAATTAAAGGCTGGGGGCTGGATGTTGTGTATTCCCAAGAATTAATTTAGTTAATAAGTCGTGTGTTGATACAATAAATCGGATTAGAAAGTACACGTTAAATACTGCAAATAAAAATTAAAATATGCACCTGAATTAACCTGTTGAGATTATTATAAAACAACTGTTAGAATCAAAATTATATAATCTCTCTAATGTAAAAGTTGAAATCCTGTCAAAAACTTGGGTGCAAACGTAAACAAAATAAAATGTTGATATGTGTCGAAATTTCTTCATTCGTTTCCTTAAAAATAAAGTTTCATTAATTTATCGGTGATGAGCTAAAATATAAAGTTTTATTTTTTTTTAAAGTAAAATTAAGATTAATTAAATGTGACACAGAAAAATAGCGTAGTCAAACATCTTATCATCCATTCATTCCTTCTCGAAAGAAATTTAATAATTCACAAGAGCTCATTTATTTTTCAACTAGATGTTCTCATGGTTAGGCTTTAAATGAAGACGTAAAAAAATAGCTCCCTTAGAAACTTTTGCAGGAATGGAATTAAAGTTCTTAGTAACCCCACGCATAGCTCACACCTAATTAAACCTTCAAAAGTCTTGACATTATTTAACAAAATCGTGCATACTCAAGAATTTTTGTTAAGTTGTTTGGAAGTCATGAAATATTTCTGATATTTATTCTATAGTTGCCTTTGAACAAATACAATTATAGTAAGCTCAATGATGAGGTTAAAAAGTTTTTCTAGCTGTGGTTCAAACCCCTAACCCTAAATATTTACAGAACTAAAACTATAAGAAAGTGGGTTCCAAATTAACATTTTATTGAAAATAATTTTAGAAAACACTCTAAAGTTGAGAATAAGAATTGATATTTACTATAAAATTTAAGACCTTGAAATTTTTATAAAATGCATTATTTCAAGTTACAATATTATTACAAATGATAAAGGGATAGCAATTAAAACCAATTAAAAATTCGATTTAATAAGTTGAAAAACTATCATATTAAAATAAACTAAGAAATCATGAATAAGTTGAAAGTAAATATTTTTATAAAACAGAAACAAAATGTCAATATACATTTATATATCTCAGCAATATATCTCAATTTATATAACTCTGTATTCACATTTTGTTTCTGTTTTAGGTGACCTGGCGGTCTAAGGATAAGGTGTCTGACTTCTGTGCTGGGGGTCCGGGGTTCAATCCTCGGCCCCAGCATAGATTTATCTGATTGCCAAACCCTTCCTTCAGTTCTGACAAGACCTGTATTAATCACAACTTGTGAATGTGTGGAATACCTCCACCGTGGTTCGGATCCCACGTTAAACCTTAGGTCCTCCATCTCATCTCATAGTCACCCTACCATTACACATGAGCGTAAGTGGGTTCAACCTGAACGGGTAGTAAGACGCGTTGATAATAGTAATAATAATAATAATAATTATTATTATTATTATTATTATTATTATTATGATAGTTATAATAAAAATAATTTTTCTTATTTCTAAAATTATTTACTTTCAATTTATTCATGATTTCTTAATTTGTTCTTATATTATAGCTTTTCAAATTATTATATCTATTTTTTAATTTTTAATTTAAATTAATGTCACTTCATAATTTGTATCAATTTTGTAACTTGAACCAATATATTTTAACAAAAATTTCATAGTCCTATATCTTTTAATTTTATTGAAAAGACAAACATTAGAGTTACATACATACAAGTGAACAAAGACAGAGAATGTAGTGGAAAGGGAGGAACCACAAATCCTGTGCAAGAGGGTAAACTTGGATCAAATATCTGGCAGCGGTGAACACACGTACAAAGGTGTCAGTCTCACCCAGCCTGGTTTCCTTTATTTGAATATTAGTCGGTGGTGTCGAGCTGTATTTGCTTCCTCCAAGAGGGTATGGGTACATTTCCTCTAAATCTTACCTTCCTATCCCATGATGTAAGGATATCCAGTGATCCCGAACTTCTAGTAAGACGTGGAGAGAACTATCTTCTTAGTAATAATGTTAATGTCTATGCCTTATTTCTCCTTACACTCGAACATTACAACTCTTGGTGCTAGATCTTGAATATACAGCTCTGGGTTGTAAGGAAGTTAGTTTGTAGGTCATGTCGTCATCTAATAACCTCTAAAAAAGTCAATGCGTTAAAATAAAAAATATTCCGTCCAAACATGTTATTAATGGGATTTTAACAAAAGTCAAATTTGGTATATTTCCAGTGGTAGTGTATTGGAGTGTTGCTATAGTAGGAAATAATTTAAATTGCACTTGTAAAATGTTCTTCCTCATTCGTTAAAACACTCATCAGCAAGGCTTCATAAGAAATATATTCTTATGATAGTTTTGTAGAGCAGAGATTACGAACTATTAGTCAAACGATGACAGAATGGGTGAGAATAGTTTTTGTCTCTATTTATTCATTTTGATCTTAGTGCTGTGATAAGCTAGCTAATTTTACATTCTCATGATCTTTTTTATCATAGAAATTAAAATGTAAGGTTTTTAATATTATTGTTTATTGATTAGATCATCAATCTTGTGATTGTTTGGCTGCGGCTCCCCACTTTCTCCTAGCCTGGTCCAATCATTGTTCCTTCTTCTGCCAACATCGTCCGCTTTCTGATTCATGCACTACAGTCTTGGTCTCCCTCTTTAACTCATTCCTTCCATATCTCCTTCTATATCTATATTCATCAAACTATCATGTCTCAGTATATTTCCTATCATGTTAACCCTCCTTTGTTGTGTAACTTTCCAAATCTTCCTTTCTTCATTTGCTTTTCTTAGAACTTATGAATTAGATACCATTTCCGTCCGTGATACTTTCAAAATTCTTTTTTAGAACCACGTTTCTAATACTGCAAATCTGTTTCTTTCAGTTGTACCATTACTATTGTAAAGATTCAATACATTTTTATTACTTTTTTTGGGTTGTAACTATATTTTTAAATTACAAACAACTTCCTAGATAGCAATGTATTTCTAGAAGTCTTCAAAATCTTCTCTGCGCATCGGTAGGCGTCTTCCTTAAATACCAGTAGACTGACTTTAAACAGAATCTAGTTAATTATACGGTTTAGAACAGCATAGAGACGGCCTAAGCATCCCTTAATCCTGTCACTCAAAACGAGCTCCAAACGATGTTACAGAGTAAATTTCTGAGTAACTCTAAACTAAACGCTGAAGCAGCACATTCTTAGCAACCTTGCATTATTCATGAAGTTTTAAGTCTCGCGACAGGATAAACGTCCAAACAGACTAAAATTACATCTTAGGATTCCATCTAGCTCTAGCTTTGCAGAAGACGTGGGTGAGTGTTGGAGAGATGGAGGGATAATTGAATATATTCCACCTTCCAACCTACCAATACAGGGTGATCACACACAAATATACTCCATTCTTGAATGATTAATAACAAAGATACTTCATTAGTTAGTTATGCTCTTTCTTAAATGATTCATAACAAAGATACTCCACAAATTATTTATTCTCCTTCGTGATTGATTGATTAATAACACAGATACTCCACTAGTTATTTATAATACTTCTTGAATGATTCATAGCAAAGATACTCCACTAGTTATTTATGCTACATTTTTAAGGATTAATCCTAAATATAGTACACAAAATATTAATGCTACTTCTTGAATTTACTCAGCACAAGTATACTCCACTAATTATGTATGCTACATCACAGATTGAGTCAGTACAAATTTAATCTACTATTTAATTAATATTTAAAAATAGTAAAAATATAATATTGATGCGGGTATTAAAATTTCGACTGAATTATTAAAGCGTAATTTTCCCTCTCTAATATCATTTTTCCACTTGAAAGAAAATTCTGGCGTGAGTTTTTTTAAACTACTACTCCTTATTAGAACTCCCTCAGATGAAGTCAATGACATCTTTTTCGTTAGACGTTTCAATAAAATAAATAGTACAGATTTTTTTTGTCGCGAGTCCTTTAATTGAATATTCAATAATTCCCAGGTGTTTTCGTCATGGTTTTAAATTCGTTTCTTTCTCAAGCAAATTTCACCAGATTTTATTCACCTCTAGCTAACTCTTTATGTTTCTTTATATTTGTTAGTGAGAATTAAAAAGAGTTAAATATTACAGTAATACATAATCTTAACATAAATAATAAAATGAATGCTTAAAGAAAATTATAAAAGATTTAGACAGAATGTCTAGAAGTTTGAAAACAAAAGTATAAATTGTAACAATCGCCAGTACAATCTTGAACGTAAAACTTTTACTTTTGAAGAACAAAGTTCTTTAGATTGTACCACCCCTTTCCCTTCTCGCCGTTTAGGGCTCATCTTTCACCTTTACGTCCTCAACTCATTATAATAGGAGGGGAAAATAACTTTAAAAAAGAGAGTAAACTTTTTTTATGAAACAAAACAAAGGTTCTAGTTCACCCTCTTCAAGAAAAACTAAAGAAATTAGAGCGTTCATCTACATTTTAAAACAAACATTTACAAACTTAAGTTTAATTGATAAAATCATATAAGATTATGTGTTAATTTACTTAAAGATTACCAGCTTGTTTAATTAACTTTTATTTAAATTAAAGCTACTCCAACTCAAGTGTAACTAAAGTTTGAACGTCACACTATTGTTATTTTATTTATTTATTTTAAGTATTTAACGTGCATTTTCTGAGCTGACTGATTATATCACCACACGACTTATAAACTAACTTAAATCTAAAACAGACACAACACCTAGCCCCCGGCCGTTAATTCATCAACGTGAAAGGGTTAACCTATTAATGATAAGTGTTTCAGCCATGCCGGAAATCGAACCAGGGACCATTAGCTCAATTGAGATACACGCTACCGACTGAGTTTAGATGTCATTCACATTATGGACTAAAATCCAAATGTTGAGATAATGATAGACGAGCCTATATTCTTGAACATGCGAACTAAATGTTGAGCTCATATAATTTGTCTTAATGGTAACGAGGAGTTCTGAGTTAGAGCCCCAGTTGGGTGTACTAAGATGTTTTTTCTACACGATTTACAATTTCCTTCAACATCCTATATCCATACCTTCCTAATACATACCACAATGATACAGCTAAATGCACATAAGTTGAATGGCTAGTAAGGCATGATGTAAACTAAAATATCAGCAGGCGATATTTTAAAATGTGACGTGGATTAAAAGCTTTTTGAATGAAGAAAAAGAATCGTGTTTTTTTTAAAGGAAACTTATTTTCAACAGAGAAATATTTTTTACTATTATATTTTTAGTGATAATATTCTTAGCAACTTATTTTACTTAAGTCAACAACCTGAAATTTGGATGTCATTTCTATCCATCCTGAACTGGGCGTGCACAGAGTCCTTTGGCTGGCTAGGGTTGCCTGCACTATCTGGTAGATATCCCATGTATTAGGAGAGATTAGGAAATGTGGTGGCTTCCCATTTCCTTCCACACTGAATTTTTATGAGCAAGAGTGGAAGATCCTACCAATTTTACCAGCAAAGGTCTGTTCACATACCATCAAGGGTTCTTTTACATGCCACAATTGACATAAGACTGAAGGCTCTACCTTACCTCCGAAGGAAATTGTGCTACGTATTTTCATCACTCAAAAAAAGTCAGTAAACCCCAGCCGGGTTTTAATCCAGGAACATTGGATCCTGAGGCGAATACTTTACCTCAAGATTACTAGGGTCAACCTTAGCGACTTAGGTAAATATAAATCTGAAAATACCATCGTCACAGCAAAGTTGAAAATCTAATATATAGTTAAAGAAAACAAAAAAATATTTCGTTTTCCTGTAGTTTTGATCTTGCAAAGAATCAAACCCCGTAAACTTATATAAATATTCATCTGGGCTACCAACTGAGCTAAGATGTCAAGCCTATTATTTGTAATGAACTGGGATGTACAATAAGTTATTTTTCGTATAATATAAGGATCGTTTGCAAAATTTAATATTTTTGAACATAATTTATGAATTGATTTTCATGAATTCCACATTATAGACATAAAATATTTTACAATAAAGTTTTCTTCTTCCAACCCACCGGTACCTCGTGTACTTTTATACAACTCCGACAGACATTAAGAAGAACCCGTTTTTATTTTGTGACCCACTTGTTTTTAAGTACAATTTTAATATCACTTGAAGTAAAGTACTAAACTCTGCTGGATACCAAATTAAACTAGGACATACTTTAGTTGGTCCAGTTTGTTTATTTTCTGCTAAAGAAATTTATTTTGCTCCTTTGCCTTAAGAATCAATTCATCTTATTAAAGAGAACAATTACGTGTTGAGAATTAATTTTGGGTATTCGAATTAATGCCATAATTTTGGTGTGCAGAGAAATAATTATGATCGTCAAATAAATTGAACTCAAGATTTTGATGAATATAGACGTTTCATGACCCCCCTCTCTAAACAGAAAAAAATGTTTTTGAATTTTCGTCTGTCCGTCTGTCTGTATATCCATCTAAAGCCTAAACTATTTTACTGATAGGTCTAAAATTTGGCATCTAGGATATTCATAGAGTTGCCCTGGGGAGTTTATGGAATTGGATATCCAACCCTAAAATTAAGGGTAGTTTACTAGAGGTTGAAAAAAGAAAAAAATCCATTTTCTCAAAATCGGCTTTAATGAGTTTGATTAAATTTAATTTTTAAGCATTGATCAATATTATAAACACAATGGTTACTCTCATTTTTTCGGCAAAATGACTTTAAGGGTTCCAGTCTGATGCGTATTAAAATTGTTTAACATATATCTGACACTATTTGAGTTATGAAAAAAAAATTCGTTCCAAATATGTAAGGATATTTATAATACAATCAATTATTTATAATATATTTTTATCAAACCAATCATTTTCTAGCTAAACGCAAATATACATATATATATTTTTTTAACTTTTCGAACACAAAAGTTAAAGTATTGCGGCCGTAAAAAGAATTTAACCCGAGATGTTGATGGATGTCGACATTTCATGACCCTCCAAATCCTAAAAAATGGTTCTTTCAGTGCCGTCTGTCTGTGTGTCTGTTTCACCCTAAATTAAATAGTGGTTCAATAAAGGGCGAAAAGAGAAAAAAAAATCCATTTTATTAAAATCGGCTCTAACGATTTTGATTAAAATTCGTATATAGGCGTTTATAAAGATTATAAAGATTATAAAGAAAATGGCCATTTCATTTTCCTATGAAAATCAATTTTAAGGTACTTTACAAAAGAGGAGGTTCCATATCTCCACAACTATTTGAGATACTAAATAACTTATCATTCCAAAATTGTAGTACTATTAAATATAAAATACTTTTATTTGGAATATATCTTTGTAGGACCAATAATTTTGGAGATATTGGCAAATATATGAATACAATTTTGTGAGCTTTAGTTGTGAAGAGATACTACTTAAGTTCTTACGCAATAATTCCCTAGCTCCATAGAGTAAGTAGATAAGTAAGTCTCTCAAAAAGTTTATTTTTTCTTTAACCTCATAGGGGAAATGTTTGTACAGCAATGATATATCTCTCATTTTAGACTTAGTAGTCAATATTTACATTTTTTATTGTTCTAAATTTATAAATGAGGGATTTAATAGCAATGCGATAACCATAAGATGTGCAACCACTAATAAAAAGATGAAATTTTTAACCGAAAGTCTAAATTTTAATATAAAGTGTAGAATCTTGGAGACCCATACCGATATTTTTTATTGGAGCAAATATATATATGAGGACATCAATTCTTTAAAAATAAAGTTATATAATTTCAAACAGAGAGTCAAAAAAATCTTGCACGTAAGTATAGTGCAAATTTTTCTCGTGTATACTAGTATATAATTATTATTTCGTTTCAAATATATTAAGAGTTTTGAGTAAATATCTCCAATTGTAAACAATGGAGTGAGAAAGTCCGTGCGGAATTCCTTACTTTTTTTTTATTTAATCGTGTGATAAAAGTTTCCTTCTTTTCTACGTGTCTTAGTAACCATCCAGGCTATCCGCATATTCAGACAAATGGGGTAAGAGAGATTAAGATAAAATTCAAAGGAAACCTATCCATACTTACGAAGAAGGAGAGTGGCAAGTCTTTGAGAGAAAACACTTTAATATCCTAGCCCCCCAACTACGTTTTGAGAAAAGGAAATTTTAACATTATTTTCTTCTTACTAACATACTAAATAAACATTTAAAATTTAATAAATGTATACATCTCTTAAATAATAAAGATAGTAAGGAGTTATTTATTACATTCATGGTAGTCATAATAAAGATTATTTATTTAAAATTAAATAAATAAAACTAATATTTTTAATATATATTAATAAATTTAATATTTAATAAATATATTAATAAATCAACTTAAAATGTATGTAAATGTAAGAACTACTTTTAAAAGAATCTCCCCGAAACAGAGTTTTATGTGTATGATACATTTTTTTTAAGTAGCTGGCTATGTTCCATTTAGTTCGTTTACCGAACAAATTCCCGACTAAAAGAAGCAGCTGTTAAATTATTGTAATGGTCTAAGCAACAAAAAAGAATAAAAAAATGCTCCCACCATAAAGATCCTTAAAAAAAATCCCTCAATTTATCAACACCTTTCTGGCAGACGTAAGGTGGGATGGTAGGAAACGCGAGCTAAGATTAATATTTTGGAAGTTGTTATGTCAAAAAAAAAGTCTTCAACCAAAATAAATAAAAACACCCCAGTAGGTAAGTTAATTTTATTATCTACACAATAATGTATGTCGTAAGCATCGCGGTATTTGACAATACACTTTTTAAAGGGAGAGAAAAGTTACTGGTACAATTACTTAATTACTGTGAATGATATTCAAGGACTGTTGTCATTTATTTGTAAAAAAATTAAATTAAATATGTTCAATATATTTATATTACTTAAATTAAATAACTTTTTAAAGAAGTTATCATATGTCAATTATTTGTTGACCCTATAAACTTGAGAATCTCAAATTACCAAATCAGTATTCACACAAGATTTTGAAAAAAAAAAAATTTATTCGGCTCATTATATATATATAACCCTAAAGTTCAATTCAACTTTAGTTCTAAGCATTTATCCTAAGAAATGTTCGATTGGGTTTAATTCGGACCATTATTATTTAAAGACTAGCAATCCCGCACGGAGTTGCCCGTGACCCAATCAGGTATAAGAATTATATAAGCCACCCCTCCCTTCCCCCTCCCCCATGTTGCCAGATTTCAAATGGAAACATTATCTCTGAAACGTAATTCTAAACCATATTTAAATATTTTCGCCCAAAATTTGTTAAAAATATTCTAGTTAAAAAGTTAATTAAAAATTTATAAATCTGGCCTTGAGGTGCAATCGGACCCCCTTCCGTCCACCTATGTTAAAAATTTCAGATCTCTGCGTGCCGTAGATTTGGCTGGGTATCGCACACTAACAAACAAACAAACACACACACAAACACTCCTTTTATTATTATAGAAGATATTCATTTAGTATTAAGAGGAGATTCAGATTTGATTCGAGTTATTAATCAATGATGACGATTTTAGTTTCAAAATATTAGACTAGCGTATTTTTAAATTTTATATTCTATTAATTGTATTAGTGAATATATCTATCAGTTGGTGTATTTCAATCATTTACCAAAATATATAAGAGAAGTGAGTGATTATTAATAAATATATATATATATATATTAAAATGTATGATCTTGACAGAGATAATGTATTATTGAAATAGGCATTTGATTAATTCAATAGTAGTGGTTTTATTTATTAATAGTTACTCACTTATTTTTTCATATATTTTTCTAAATGGTTGGAATACACCAACTGATATATATATTCGCTAATTAAATTAATAGAAAAAACAGTTTAAGCATACGTTAATCTAATACTATCGTAATAAGTACATATGTGTATGTACATATTACGATAGTGAGTTAGGGATGAGAAAGGTTGAATTTAAAAGAAATGTAATAGCATTTACGTGGAGGGAGAGTGGAAAACCATTTGGAAAAAGTCCTCAGTGTACCTACGCATGACTGGGATTCGAAACCCGATATTCCCGTCATCAGCAGTCAAGTCTATTGCAGGAGTGACGCATTAGACCATGCGGCCACCGAAGAGGGTATTTTAATATCCAAGTGCAAATAAAATGGTCTGGAGAGATTATGTAAAACTATAATGAGGGTAAAATAACCACCTATAGTCGTGGCCTATTTGGATTAAGTTAGGTGGGCTATATGTGCTTCTTACATATTCAATCTTCTCTGACTCCTCCTTACTCAACCCTTCATCAAATCTTCCTTTGTCTTCTGTCCGCTTTCGAAAGTGTGACATTAACCACAGCTAGTTCATCGACTCCAAAAACGGTGATGCCTGATGAGCGTCTAATGGTCCTTGAGCCCCGGAGTGGGTTTTCCCTAGAGAACTATCTAAACCCATCTCTCTCTCCTCAAACTACTTAAAACCATCGTCTTGTTATCTCATCCATTGGAGTCATGGACTCTACAACTACGCAGCCTGAAAGTTAGGATAAAAGGGAAGTTAAAGGTGGAGCTTTATTTTGTTTCAGTTTTTTATATAGAAAAAAAATAGGTTTTTTTGCCTAAATAAATATAAAACTAAAAGCGTCTTTTGAAGTAAGTCTTTATTTATTATGTCTACAGAAATTTCGCATCATACCAGTTGACTTAACTAGCGTTTACTTCCCTATCATCTTCGAATCTAGGGGTCCTGGAGTCGATTCCCAGCTGATACCTTGAGTAATTTTTATCTTAAGGGGAACTATCCCTACGCTTGCCAGGGGTTGGTAAATTAGGTTTAAGTAATATTTAAGGTACGGCCGAAGGTAGCGTGAGTATTTTTTTTACAGTTTTTACTGAATTGAAATTTTGTTGGCCAAAACAAATCAAGTATTTCTCCAGTAGCAACATAAAGTTTAGTTGTCTGCACATGCTTATATCAACAGGCCTGGAATATCTGTCAAGAGTGTCCTGGAATTTCATCAAAACTTTTTCTATTTATTTAAAAAAAATTACAAAATTCTAAGACACCCTTAACAGATATTCAAGATCTGTTGATATTAGCATGTGCAGAAATCTAAATTCTATCTTGCTACTGGAGAAATATTTGATTTATTTTGGCCAACAAAATGTAATGCTATAAAAACTATAAAATTACTCGCGCTCCCTCCGGCCGCACTTTAAGATCACAGCTTGCTCCACACCTTCTTATTCACAATCATAACTTATTTATAAGGCTGGCAATGTGATCTTCAATGGTCGCCATTGAAAGATATTATCAATACCTATAAATTAACACTAATAATTTAGTAAAATTTTATCAGTTTTGGCCACTTCTTTCTCTATATATAAGCTCCTTTTTAAACTTATTCACAATCATAACTTATTTATAAGGCTGGCCATGTGATCTTCAACGGTCGCCATTGAAAGATATTATCAATACGTATAAATTAACACTAATAATTTAGTAAAATTTTATCAGTTTTGGCCACTTCTTTCTCTATATATATAAGCTCCTTTTTAAATTTCGAATATATCTGATGGAATCATGTATCCAAGATTCGATTCAAACTGGCATCACTGTGGTTGGCCTTTCTACCTGGCGGTCTTACAAATATTCAACATGAGAGTGATAGTGCAGTTATAAAACTGTATTCTTCATATGCAGATCATTTCTATAATATTGTATGTGTGTTCGCTCACGCATTACATCATACTACTCATCCAGGGTATACGTAGGCTTATACATTAGAACATTTTTATTCCGAACTAATTTGGATCTAAGCTTGTTCGTATTAGCGAAGATTTGGATTAACCAGGAGAATACGGAGATACAATATTTTCACGAATTTTAAATTAGAGTAAAATGGGTTTAGTCAATTTTTAATTTAATTAACTGATGTATAACACGTAATATGTACTGTAGTTATTTTTAGTTACAGGAAAACACATTGTATTGACTACAACATGTAAATATTAAGCATTTATTATCAGATATAACTGTTTATTACAATTCTCTTTCAACTTTGAGTTTGTTAATCGATAAAATATATTTAATTCTCCCTTTTTTTTTTTTTACCAAGTTTTC